>JAGGAX010008344.1:0-70482 GCA_017657335.1 Termitomyces titanicus | reverse complement strand
AGATAGCTGCTGTGAAAACTATTGGGATCTCAGACCTGAACTTAGCAGTCCATTCTAGCACTGTGAATTGCAGAGGTATCATACACGGCAGATCAGCCTTAGTCTTACAGAGGCATAAGCATAGGCGGCCCGAGGGAACTAGTAGTACATAGAAATGTACGACTCCTTGATAGTAGATACTCGGAGAACGTCACTAGCCTGAGTCAAAAATCCGGATGGACAAGCAACATCTAAATCAATCGAGTTTGTTTCTCCCATTTCAGCAGAGATTTGCCAATTCCGAAGCGCCAGAGCACATAGACCTTTTTCAGAATACATCATGTAGGTTGGCCATGGCAGAGAAAGAGTGGTTGAAATAATGAAATTGTCTATTGTGGTCTGTAACAGTGTTTATGTAATTTTCGATTCAGACAACGTGACGGAGCGTGACTGGCTGTTATAGTTTCTTTCGACCTCCACCCTGTTTTGTGAAGTCCTGACTTGGTTTTCGGCAACACCTACGCTCTTTCCACCGCTCATTACCCCTCCAAGTCGTTCTTTACCTACAACAATCACACATTATCACCATGGGCGCCAATCTTTCAAAGGCTCTGGGTACGTTGAAATCCTGTCTACCTAGATAATTACATACGATTTCCGTCTCATTCCGTTTCCAGGCAAGATTTTTGGAAACAAGGAGATGAGGTTGCTGATGCTGGGCCTTGATGCAGCTGGAAAGACGAGTGAGTGCAGTACACAGAAACTGGAATGTGTTTCATTGAATTGCCCGATTCAGCGATACTTTACAAACTCAAGCTGAACCAGTCTGTAACTACCATTCCAACTGGTATGTACTGTTTTTTTGCGAATCAATCTTGCCTAAGTACAAAAGCCTCACATGTGTTTATCTCATCGACTAGTTGGCTTTAATGTGGAAACCGTGACATACAAGAACGTGAAATTCAATGTGTGGGACGTCGGTGGACAAGATAAAATCCGTCCGCTTTGGAGACATTATTACACTGGTACCCAAGGACTTGTTTTCGTCATTGATAGCCAAGACAGGGACCGTATTGACGAAGCGAGAATAGAGTTGCAGAAGATCTTAGGAGACAGAGAGATGAGAGACTGTTTGCTACTTGTCTTCGCAAATAAGCAAGATCTTCCCGGCGGTGAGTAACCATTGTTGTTTATGTTGTTGTCGTTGTGGTAATTAACTCGTATGTTTTATGTAGCTATGTCACCTGCCGAGGTGACGGAGAAACTCGGTCTCCACAAAATGCGAGACCGGTCGTGGTATGTTCACCCAAGGTCGGTCCGTTGCCTGCCATATCAGACTTTTTGGCTGACTCTTTTCTCTTTCCAGCTGTGCCACAACGGGAGAAGGTCTCTTTGAAGGCCTGCAGTGGCTGTCGCAAAATGTCAAGAAGCGCCAACAGTAACCGTCAGGTTCCCTTAGGCGTCACTTTCTTGACACTTGTACTGTTTATTTTTCCCTCGGAATCTCTGTCTTCTGCAACGAACATTCCCATTTGTCTGAACATACCCTACTTATGCTCTCCCTGTTTCTACTATATATACTCATGTCCACGCACGAATACCTGCAACGTACAGAATTGTCTACACGTCTCCAACCTTATGACTTCCATCATTCCGTATAGTACCTACACTTCTCTATCATTTATATTTTCCAAACTCCCTGGGCGGACCATTCAAAAATTGAAGATTATATAAGTCGATGTCGTGCTCGCTACTCACATCCATGGATATCGACATCTTTGGACCATCTTCGGACTTGCAAGTCCCTTTATACCTTTACTTCTTTTCGCCATGTTTGCGTGCCTCCGCGTAGCTGCGAGCCGCAGGGGCTTCGCTACTTTTTCTACTGTCACTGGGTTTACGGAAGCTGTCGGCAACACCCCCTTGGTAAAAATTGTTCTCCTTCATTGCTGATTATCCCTCTTCACCTTCATACGCTTAGATTTATTTGAAAACGCTGTCAGAGCAGATAGGTTCCAAAATCTATGGCAAGGCTGAATTCCAGAATCCCGGCGGTAGTGTCAAGGATCGTGCTGCCCTTGGTGTTGTCCGAAATGCGGAAGAAAAGGGCTTGTAAGTTGCTAAATTTTACGACAATTATATATCACTACACATATACCCACACAGGATTAAGCCAGGGGGGACTGTTGTCGAAGGAACAGCGGGAAATACAGGCATTGGGCTTGCTCATGTCTGTCGTGCGAGGGGTTATAACTGTGTAATCTACATGCCCAACACTCAAGTTAGTTCTTTCCTTGAATCTCTGCATCCACATATTTCGAGTGCGTACATATAGAGCCAGGAGAAGATTGATCTTCTACGCATGCTGGGCGCGGACGTTCGCCCTGTCCCTGCTGTTGCATACGATAACCCATTGAACTACAACCATCAGGCTAGGGACTACGCCCTAACGCTTGAAAACGCTATATGGACAGACCAATTTGACAATACCGCCAACGCGTACGCCCACTATATCTCTACCGGTCCTGAGATATGGGAGCAAATGCAGGGAGATCTCGATGGGTTCATTTGCGCGACCGGTACAGGCGGTACACTTGCAGGTACTGGGAAGTATCTGAAAGAGAAGAGTAACGGAAAGACTCAGATATGGCTTGCTGACCCGCCGGGGAGCGTGCTGACAAGCTACATCCAGAGTGGAGGACAGCTCATCGAACGGTCCGGGAGCTCGATTACAGAAGGTATGTTGACCATCTCGCTCGAGGTATTTTCATATTGACTCGGGTGACCACAGGCATTGGTCAGGGCCGTGTAACGCAGAATCTTGGTACATTTGTCAATGGGCTTTCGGGCGCGTTCACAGTTCCAGATGAAAAATCTGTTGCCATGGTCTATGAGCTTCTGCACACAGAAGGCCTGTACCTCGGAGCAAGCTCAGCTCTCAATGTCGTTGCTGCGGTCGAGCTTGCACAGAAATTGGGCAAAGGTATGCTCCGTATATTACTAGATGAATCAATTTTCATTTCGCTATAGGGTCAAAGGTTGCAACAATTTTGTGCGACGGTGCCTATCGCTATCAAAGTCGCCTGTTCTCCAAGACCTGGTTAAAATCAAAAGGCTTGGAGGACGCCATCCCGCCTCACTTGAAAAAATATGCCGTATTAGATTAGATTTATGTCTGTACACTGATACTATCTGTGTTCGGAAATGGAATAACAATTCAAATTTGCATTGACCTTCAAGCTTGAGAGTTTCCATTGACATAAGGTATTAATGTAAATGAGAGGTGTGTGGTTTAGTAGGAGATAATACAGTACCAGTACGTGTAGATGTGTTTCGCATCGATCCCTACTTAACTCTTACCCCCGCCAGGCACTTCGGGTGGCGGGGGTGGCATTTGCGAATCAGCGGGTGGTATAGGAGCCTCCTGAAGCTTGAATTCTGCTTCTATTCGTTCGCGCGCGCGGAACACTTTAGACTGTAGATAGTGCGAGTGTAGTATTTGCGAGGTTTTTCCTCTCACAGGTTTTTCTGGTGGAGGAGGAGGAGAATTTGCTTTGAAGAGGTGCTCATAGTTCTGATTCCCCACACCGTTCAGATCTGAAAAAGCTGGAAAGCGGAAGTTCTCTTACTTTCAAGATTTGTTCCAACGAATCTTCGCGTTTTACATTTAGGATGAGGCTGGCTTCGTCTAGGGTCATCCGGTGTTGTCGTGTTAATTGGTCAGTCGGAGAGCTGGTCGTGGCGGCCCCAACTCCAGCAGCGTCACCCCCTATCGCGCCTTGCGGTGCGTGCTTAGCATCTGTAGAGCATTAGCCAGCGTTTGTTAAGAGTTTTGAGCATGAGTGAACAAAGGAGACGTACTTTTTACAGCTTGTCTGCCAGCTTCATAGAAAGCTTTGCCCAGAATTCGGGTTCCGGTGATCAATATCTGAACTATGGCTTTTGGGGATGACTATGTTGAACGTATGTCAATAGGTATATACCGCACAAGCTTTTACGCACCATTAGTGGTATTATATGATTGCTAAAAAAACAGGCGCTAGAGATGAAAGACCTTACAAGTCACGTGAGATGTCCAAAAAATTTGGCCCATCCTCTTTCTGACGTGAAATCTCCACTCAAGACATGCCTGAACAGTCCAACAAAAAGCGCAAACAAACAAGCACCGTAACAACTGCTGAGAAACCCGCAAAGAAGTCGAAAAAAGAGAAGCGAGACAAATATGACAAAAAGGATAAGGGGAAGGCGCGCGACTCTACGGAATTCCATGTCGTCAGGACCTCTCTTGTGTTGTCAATCGCGCCTACATTTGCCGGAAATCCACGCGCAGGAGTAGAGGAAATGCTTGATTCTATGGTTATGAGGCGAATACACTTCACAAGCTGGTATTGAACTATCATGACGGTTTCTTCCTTTTCAGATATATACCCGCCCTTCGTGGCGTGGTGCTCTCGCATTCGAACCTCCGTTTCTTGTCTAAAAGAGCCGCAATTGAGGCAGATTGTCCATTTCTTGTCTGTCCTGTGGAATTTGACGCAACTATATGGAGCCCTTGCGTGGGGATGAAGCTCAGTACGTTCTTGTTGTCTTCTCATATGATCGAGAGCTAATACTTAGCAGTGGGCAAAATTAGTCTTTCTTCGCCGGACCACGTTTCCTTGCTACTACACCGAACTTTCAATGTCTCAATACCGCGTCATCATATACCAAAAGATGATTGGGAATTCGAATATGGTCCAGCAGAAAATGACCCTGAATATGGGGCGGGTACAAGCACAGAGGAAGGGCCGTCAAAAAGTACAGGGGATCATGAGGGCGGAAAATGGGTGCACCATCTCACGCGCGCGAAACTTGGGGATGCAGATGGATATTTGACTTTTACAGTCATTGGGTATGGAAATTCAAGCGATTTCGAATTACAAATTTGAACATTTCTGACAGACTGACTGTTGCGAATGAAATGTTGTCGCTGTTGGGATCTCTACAGTCAGATCCGTTCTCGCCAGAGCACGTACCTGAAAGCGGACCAGTGGCGAAGGCAAGCCCAACGGAATCGGAACTTGAGAGGGCTGAAGTGCAAAATGAGATACAGCTTGACGACGAGGACGAAAGCGATGGAGAGGAGGACACTTTCAAGTCACTTGGGAAGATGTCCGAGGATGCTGCAGCACAAGAGAAGGCGAGACGTTTGGCGGACGACGAAGCAATGTTGGCTGAGAAGGAGACGAAACGAAAACGCAAGGCAGAAAAGGTAGAGGGCAAGAAGCAGAAACGGATAAAATAGGTTTCCAATATCAATATCATGTTTTTGGACTTGTGGCAATTTTTGCTTGTCGCTATGCTCAAAAATGAATTCCTCGTTAGGAACTTGAAAAATCAGACAGGTCCTACCAGGGCTCGAACCTGGGTTTCGAGAAATCAATGTGTGGATCAGAATCTCGAGTGATAACCACTACACTATAGAACCAGTTGGTTGTAGGAGAGCTCTAGCGTAGACGTGGCGTTTTGTTGGATAGATGTTCTGCCGTCGAGTATGGTTCGTTTGTTAAATGACCACCAATCCCTCACACATTCTCATCGCGCGCAATTCGAGGGGACCCAACAACCCCTCTGCGTCTCTCAGCTCTCCTACAGAAACTCACGCCGCTGCCTCCGGTATCTTTCGCTCTTCTGGTTCTCCCCCTTGGGTCTTACAGGAATGCGAAACCGATGATATCGTGTCTGAGCTGAGCATGGATGACGACGGTGAAGAGGCTATCGAGATTGACGATGCATTTATCAAGAACAGCCGGTTCCCAGGGACCGTCAAGATCGTTGTAGAAAATACCACATTCTGGTTAGTATCGAATGCACTACTACTCTGTCATCATCTCCTTCATCCAACAGGGCGCACAAGGAGGTCCTCTTCTTTGCTTCTCCCTTCTTCGAGGCCGCTTTGAGTGGAAATTGGTCAGAGACCGGCCCTGGGCGGCCACCCTCCATGTCAAGTGTGATCACCATATCACAGCCCCCGACCGTTCCAGGAGAGAGGACAAAGCCAATTTCCGACGCTTCTACGGAGATGACTTTTGCTCCAATGGATCCAGACATTGAATCCTCGGAACTTGATGTCATTTCAGAGCATGAAGTTCTGCCTGTCAGCAGCAATGAAAGTGAAGATGGGGATTCTCAGAACGCATATCGCCCAGAGTCGGATATCTTGACAACTTCACCTGACCAGGTTGCGCGTGCACGAGACAACAGCCTTGCGAAGTTACAGGGCTCAGATGAGGCGGGTGAAGGGAGTCGTCAACGTAGACGGGCATCCCTTGAACCACCCCATCCTAGACGACCTCGACTCGCGCATGGCCCCGACGCGGTTATCGTCCTCAAGGAGGAACGTGTATGTCCATCTTGCTAGCCCACTTCTATTCACTTATGATCGTTTAGGCCAGTACGTTTCACGATTTCCTCAAATTTGTATACCCTCAGTATGTCTACAGTTCGCGCAATCTTAGGTCCGTATAAATTCACTAATCGACTCTCAGCCTTGAATGTACTATAACTTGGAACAATGTCGAAAGTCTCATGAATATTTCCCACAAGTTGTGTGTGCCTCCGTTGCAGCGCGAGTGCTTGACCTTCCTGCTTACACATGCTGCGGGCAAACCAATCAAAGCCTTACGCATTGCAGAGCTCTTTGAAGAAGAAGAGCTTTATCGCGAAGCGAGCCGATTTGTCCTAGATAATCCTGGTGGTTGGTTGGATGAGGAAATGGCAACTCTTTCTCAGGAAACTTTATTGAAACTTGAGAAACGGTACACATCCCTCTATGTTGCTCTCTCAGGCGTCCTTATTTGTGTCTTTCAGTCGTACCTGGTTCCTTGAGCGTGTCCTGAAACTCGGTTTGACCATGATTGCGAAAGAATATCAATGTGTAAGTAAGCTTAACGATGGCGTATCACCAGTGTAATATCTCAAATTATCTCTTAAACAATAGTGCGCCACATGTCCGGAGCCTCTAGTATGCGCCCGATTACTTGAGGAGAAATGGAAACAAGCTTACTTTGCTGTTTTCCGCTTTGGTTAGTCTCATCCATTATCATCACAATTATCTTTGTAGAACAAAAATACGCGTTATGCCAGGCCCACCACAACCGTCTATGGTTTTTCGATATCTCCGTATGCTCGAAGGCGTCAGCCCCCCACTTTCACTTACCCAGACCGCCTGTCAGGCGAGTGCAAAGGCCTTTACCGCAACGTGTATGTCCATGGCTGCGGCATCTTTTCAATCAAGAGATTGCTCATATATTTGATATTTGTTCCAGTGTTTGACCGAATGTTCTCGTTGGGTGTTCGCGGCAGCGGTGCAGATACTGCTCCGTTGGCCGGACGTACCGCCGCAGCCGTAGCAGGCGCAGCAACTGGTCCCAGGCGCCACTTTTTGTTCTGCAGTTTGAAGTCTGATCCGGCATCCAAGTCACGCCGGTCAAGAGAGGTTTTGTAGGTTAAGTGTTTTCATGTTTTCTGCAGTGTTAGTGGGTTGCTGGTTGATCTTGTGGGTTCATCATCCTTTCAGTATTGTTCAGTGTATTTACAATAAATTTATATGCACGATGAATTTGAATCTGGTTTCATTGAGTGGTAGACGATCATACTTGTGCAGTGCGAGTAATACATCCAATCCGGGGTCATGCGGAGAAATGGGTATAGTGGTAGAAGTAGAAGTTACTCAAACAATGGAGGATGAATCCACGGAGAGGGTCGGGAGCTGTAAACTCCATATGTACAATAGACTCGAAATACTTTAATAAAAAATGACGAAGAATAGACGACATAGCGGTAAGAGATAAAAGAAAAGGTCTTGCGATACATCTGGGAGAAGGGCTGCTATGCATTCCTTGTTACCAACCGTGAGAGGAAAATAGAATGAAATAATGAATAGTGATATACGTCATGCGTGATAACCGTGGTTGAATACCCGAGGGGCATTCTCGACGAGCCATTCGATAGTGAGGGCTTTACCTGCCATGTCGTTGAATTCTTGCGTCAAGTCGCGAGAGCGCATCAGAGTAGCTGTCAAACGGATAATTGATCGAATAATTCACAAAGTAAGCGACATAACAGGACTCACGTCCGAATACAACGCCAATGTTTCGTGCATTCATCTTGTTTATATCAGCGAACTCATGTACACTGAAAAGTACATGAGTGATTGCGGTAAGCGGGGTGAGATCAAAACATACCGATGTAAATGTAGCACGAGCATCCGTAATGTATAGTAATGTACATCAGGCAGTCTGTTCACCAGGTCCAGTAATGTGGTGTCTCGTGCAGGATGATCCTTGATATGAACGGCCGCCATAAACTCATCATGCAGGTTATAAGTGAGCAGTGGCACCGGTAAAGACCGGAAGTAGTTCTTGAGGACAGATGTTACACTGCAGATATCGGTGAAACGATCCGAATCCCGAAGGTCGAATGACATATAGTCCCCGCGCTCGAACAGCTGTGTGATGGCTTTTGACTGTCCGGCCCCACCTGTTTTGCGATAGATACCCTCGTACTCAAGTGCTATGTATAGACAAGCAAGGCTTAGTATCTTCTAAAAGCCTCTGACACAAGGTAAACATACCGATGGCCTCCACCGCCTGTATACACTTTTCGACAATGACGGGTACCTGACGATCTTCCCCTCGAGCATCCGCATGAACTTGCTCTATAAGGTCACGGCCAAACATAGAAGGTGCTATCGAAATACGCCGTGAATGTGTGAAGAAAGGAATGGAGACTCAACAACATACGAAGTGGGACGGGTGGAAGCTCCGGTTGTATGTTTAAGACTTGTTGTTGACAAGGTGTTTGTAGATGGGTGATGCATCGGACATGAATGGAGGTGGGACAGACTAGAATGATTCAGATTAGCGACAGATCGGCCAAAGAGTAAGGGAGCGAACCTGTGCAGCGCAACTGTGAACCCCACATCTTGTCTCCGCAGTGGTCACACCGCGTGAATCGCAGGACGCTCAACTGTTGAAAATTGTGCTGTAAAGGAGCTGTTTTCTTCTCCGCCGCAGCTGTCGCCAAAGGTAAATTGACTTCCTTTGCTCTTGAACCCCATTTCATAAACTTGGATTTGGAAGGAGTATGGTCCGACTCCTGTTTTTGGAGTTTGAGCGGGCGAAGGTCTATAGTTTCATCATGAAGGGTTGATGAAGTTGACGAGCTCGAGGAATGAGAAATGGTGACGGGTGGTGGTGGGTATGGTTGTTGAACTCGTTGATGATCCACAGAGAGACCTCTTCCGTGGTCATGATAGCCATTAGTAGGGTACGCCTCAGGTATAGTTTCCATACGACGGGAGTAGGCGGCACTCAATTGAGCCAGTTCTTCGTTACGAGCGTTGAGAACTGTTGTTTCCTCGAGGAAAACATCTCGCACGGCCTTGAGCTCTGCTATTTCTCTTTGCAGGCTCTCCTTCTCCCTGGTCAAGGGGACAAGATCTCGTTTATACTGGTGTTTGATGCTTTCAAGACGCTTGGTCAGAGAACGTCCGAGATGGACGGGAGGCACTTCAGAAGTTGCACTAGCAAGAATTCAAAACATGCTCTAAGCGTGCTCAGCATAGGGATGCAACACACCTCTTCGTTGCCTCTAGTTCCTCAACTTCGGCCAAAGCCATATCACGCTCAACTTTGAGGTTCGAAAGATCAAGCTCAAGCCCAGACAGATTATCGTGGAGCTCCTTCGACAGTTGTTGTCTCAGTTTTTCCTTCCGGTTATCGCCAGACAACGCAGTGAGCTTTGCGACCTGGCCAGATAGAAGGACTCTGAGACGCGTGACTTCGGCCTCAGCGTCCCGGCGAGCTTTGAGCTCTTGATCATATTCTGCTTGTGCAACTGTAAGCCCTTCAATATAATGTTTGCTTGTCCTCTAACAAAGTGTCTATCAACGAGGTCAAAAGTCGCTAGAAAATTACGAACCTTGATTCCATCAAATTTGCTTTTGAGCTGCAGGTATTCCGCTTTCTGCGTCTCCAGAGTTGATAAAATGGACTCTAGAAATGCTCTCTCCATCTTTAGCTGCTGCGTTCCGCGATCCCGCGCGTCGGCAACCGCTTCTTGAAGTCGCATGGTTACAACGTCGGTCCCATCTTCGAGAACAGGTGTCGACGTTTGTGAATCAGGTTGTGTCAAGGTAATGCGCGTCTCCGTGCTGACTGAACGAGTAAGAGTGATAGAAGACACATTTGAGGGATCGGCAGTGTCTTCCGACTTCAAAGTAGTGTGCTCAGATCGAGGTGCATGTGATGAGTCTGACACACTAGACAAACTTGGACTATGGACACCGTTGACTTTCAAGGGCTTTTCTGGGGGCAGAGGGGCGTCGTCCTTGGCCTCGAAAGGCACGTGACCCTTGGGCGAAGGTGAAGGTAAAAAAGGCAGAGATGGTGGTCTCTCCGTATGTTTGATGGTATCGTTCTCAACTTCTTCTTCGACTGTCGAAGGCAAGGATGGGACACGGGGTGTCGGTGTGACATTCGCGTCAAAATCAGCAACCGTCGATGGCGGAATCAATGTAGTATTCTTTTTCTCCTCTTCCGAGATTGCTGCCAACTGGCTGGAAGACATGCGAGACGGAAAACCGCCTACTGCGCTAAAGAGCTCAGAGAAGTCATTGGAACTTAATGAAAGGCGGATGGGAGGGAGGGCAGGAGCAATGAAAGTGGAATGTGAGGTATACTCCACTGGAGATGACTCTGACAAGTCTTCTGAGCCGCTATCTAACGAGGGCGAGGTCGCATCCACTTCTTCACCGACAGTTTTCTCTTTAGAGAAAGAGAATTCCTCTACCGTTGGTAGTACAAGGGACTGGGAATGCGTTTGTTCCTCAAAGTTTTCGCCCTCGAGATCAGTGTTTGTTTCATTCTCGACACTGCGAGGAACATCCACACGATGGGCTGGGGACACAGAGCGCGACCGCAGCTGCGATCGAGCTCCAAGACTGGCAGTTGAGATTGGCCGCGATCCTGTATGTCCAATGTCGTCAGCAGAACGATGCGAGCCAAGCGTTTCCAATTCGTTCATCTCCACAGATAGAGCATCAACACGCTGCTGTCCATTAGCGTGAGAGTTGATGATTGATGCGGCTGCCTTTAATCGCACTTTCGAAGGTGGCACTGAACCGACAGTTACTGTCGTCGAAGGCGCAGTGACAATGATGGTCTGGTCCTGGGAAGGATCAACGGAATGAACGGGTGATAGTGAATGAGATGATTCTAGTTCGTCAGCATAAGGAACACTAGAAGAAGAGTGACGGCTTGAATTACTCCGCTCCAAGCTTCCATTAGAAGTTGGGCGTGGAGAAGACGGTGATTTAGGAGAAAGTTGTTCGCGTAAGGGTAACAGAATGGGATGGGGTGATTCCCGCCCATTTGCTAGGGGTGGCGTCGGCACGTGATCGATGGAAATGTTAGTGGGGAAGGAGAGGATGTGGGGCGAAAGTGTGGACTGGGGGACCTGAGTTGAGGAGTGTGTATTCAATTCGGGCAGGGAGACGCCAGGGTTGATTGATCGGCGTTTATCTCGTCGGTACGTGGCTACTTTCGGGTCACTTGAGGTGGCAGGTGCAGTCAGAGGTGTATCGCTCATCTTGCGAGCTAAATTATCCCTTAATAGAACATCTAGGGGTCGAACTCCATCGTCATAGCTACGACGCCGCCCGTCCCTTTGTGCATCTTGGGAAACACCGGGTACAGGTAACGTCCTCTGTTTAACTGGGTTTGAGCGTTCGAATTCCGATGGGAGACCAGATTTAGTGAGGTGCGACGGCAGCGTAGAAATTGGTTCGACAGGAGGGGCTACTGTCACGTAAATAGATTGAGAGGGATACGACGATGAAGAGGAAGTATGTTGAGATGGTGATGGTGATGATTGCGCTTGAGCAAAAGCATCGCTAACATACGGATTCATTGACTTTGTAGGAGATCGGATAGTTTGGGCGGTGTCTTGGTCGCGGGAACTGGAGGGACGGGAGCCTGTCGTCGCATGGGAACTATGCGAGGAATTTAAAGCCTATGTGTTAAAAATGAAAAGTAAACGGTCATGCAAACAAGGAATGTAGACATACACTATTATTTCCTGCTTGATCCCGAGCCCGCTCACGGGGTTTCGTTGGACCACTTCCACCTGTCCTCTTCTCCCTCTCCCTCTCGGCCTTCTTTTGTACATGACTCCTTATTTTGGCCATTCTATCGTTGTGGCAATTCATGCAATATACCCCCTGGCTAGTCTTAGCGAAGACAAGGTCATCAATGCGAGACTTGCAAACTTTGCATTTAAAACAGTGGGCGTGATACGAAACGTCTCCAGTCATAATTGCTTCATCCAAAATGGGTAAGCGGCAGACATTGCAGCTGTATGTGCAATTTGTGCAAATTGGGGATCCATCCGAGAGTAGGAGAAGGTTGGTGTCGGCCGTAACTTTGTCACCACATTTCGCACATTTGAAGCAATCAACATGGAAAAAGGATTGTCTGGATTTAGTGGCTTTTGATAAGATATAGTCGTGGGCTAGGGGCGTGTAATAGAAGTACACGCCCGTGATGAGATCAACGTACCCGAAAGCAACGACCAGACCACCCTGCTCATTTACAGCAGGCTTTTTGCATCCCGGACACAAACGATCTTCCAAAACGGTAGCCTCTGGCGCGGTGGAGTTGGTGTTGTCCTGTTGAGCGTAAGATTGAGGCTGCAGAACATCGCGTTGCGACGGGTTTATCAAGGCCAGCATAGGGACGCCAAGGAGCGGTTCAGTAGACAACCCGCCCTATAGAAGATGGATATATGGAATAGGAGGCAGCTCACTGAGCGCCTGGGTAGATAAAGACAAGAGATGGAAGAAAGAAACGTCGATGACGACGGGCGGCAACGTGTCTTGCGAAAGTGTTGAAGCTCAAGCTATAGCTATGTATTACCGAACATGGTCACACCGTCACACATTGCCCTTGGTGGCTGTGTTATCCCAACTCCAAGTACATACCTACTTACGAAATTCTCCTTTTTCTGTCTACTTGACTACCAGAGTCATACTTAATGTTTCACTCCATAGCGCCCATACATCAGATTTGAATTACCATATGCCATGACAACCGCGCCACCTGCGATGCGATGTCCTGCATATCTCATCAACTCGGCTGACCAGTGACCACATCCTCGTCGGAGGAACGAGCACACCGCTCGATCGAGTGTATCATAAAAAATAAAAATAACAACATTCTTGGATCCAAACCCACGTTCTGACAACAGATCCTGTTCATCTGAAATCAATACTCGTTTTTCGCCAAAGTTTCGGCTAACAGTTGTTCACGAGACCTGGTGGTCCGTGCACTCTCAGCCCCATTTATAAGCTAGCTCCCAGCAGTCTCATGCCTTATCTCTTGTGCTCGGGCATGTACTGTCGTCAGTGAGGTTTTTACCGAGACACAGTTTTTTGCTGATTGCAAATTATACATCCGAACCCATCTGTTAGCTTCGGCTTTCAGTAATTTTTGGCAACCCCTCTTACAATGCTTTGCATTGTTAGTTACTTATTTCGTAATGAATAATAGCAATGTTTTGGTTGAATTCTCGTTGAACGGATTATAAGATTTAGCAACAAATGTATATTTATGTCATGTGTGGTTAACGGTATAGCTCGAGGACATTACCGAAAACCCGCCGAATATATTTGGCTTGTACTTGTTCATGGCGCTGGTGACGATATCTGGCTTTCCTTGTTCTGGCAAGACCAGAAGGGCTGAACAGATTTGTGCAGCCCTCGAGCGCTATCTCAAAGATGACAATTATTCCGGACTAATATCAAAGGTTGTCGTGCTCTCCGACGATATCCTCAATTTCGATCGCAGTTCCTACAATGGTGAGTATGCTCGAGAATGTCAGGTCGCAAAACACTCAATGAACCAATGTCCAGACAGTCGCTCTGAGAAGCCAGCTCGTGGCGCGCTCTTTTCAGCGATGCAACGCCAAATGGCCCTTGACACGATCCTCATCGTCGATGGGTTGAACTACATCAAAGGTTTTCGATATCAGATGTACTGTGCTGCACGGGAGATGAAACTGCGCGTTTGTACTGTATGTTGTTCTTTCAGGTTTGGAAAGATTTTACCTCAGGCGTAACAGGTTTACGTTGTAGCGCTCAAGGAGCAATGTAGGGAGTGGAATGCGACGCGGCAAGATGGCCATGCATACGCGCCGGAAACGTGTGTTCCTTTGCATTACCTCCAGAAGATGAGCACTCACTGTCCGTGTAGCCTCGAGAACTTGATCTTTAGATACGAAGAACCGTCATCCATGGTCCGGTGGGATTCACCTTTATTCACGGTTCTGTGGGAGGAGAATACACCTCCAATGTCTCAAATTTGGGATGTACTCACCAAGGGCAATATCAGACCCCCGAATTCTGGGACTCTATCTGTGCGTCTACATAGATCACAACCTCCTCCCGTTGATGAGAGAATCCCAGGTAGCAAAGGCACCTACAGACGCCTTGCAGGCCCTCGAACAGACAACCGCTGCTATAGTATCAATCATCATAGCTGAACAAACAGGACTTGGAGGACAGCAAAACCTATCACTTTCTACGCCATCTGGGATGCTCAAAATCTCCATTACGCTCCCTACGCGCAATATTACACTATCCGAACTACAGAGGCTCAAGCGCCAATTCGTAACGGTACACAAGAAGGCCATCACGCTCGGAACAACAGAGAAGGGTGCCGTCAATTGGGATGAAGAAAGCATCGCAGACAAATTTGTTACATATCTAGAGGAACATGTGAAATCATGATCGCGACTGCCAATAGCGTTAAAAATTTGACAGTGGAGGATTGTGCTTTTATTATACACGCTTGACAGCGCGCCAGAACGAAGCATACCTAGGGGGGATGAGTACAAAGTCTAGAAGCTGAAGAGCGCACTGACATGTTGACTCTGTCAATGGCGCGCGAACCGTCACGAACCGCAACCGGTGTAACCTCAAATCCAGCTTTGCTGAATCTGAACAAGGTCATGGTCGCATCAGTGACAGACAATCTAGTGAGGCATTTAACTTACATTTCATTGTACCAAGGCTTCCTTGACGCGGAGCGCCAGAAGATCATACCACCTGTCGCGAGCACGCGGTGGAATCCTGCGACCTCCTCAACAACATCTCGAGAGCCAGGAGTGAACCAGTCCAGATGGTCCATGATCACCGCCCGTGTCAGGGAGTTTTGTAAAAGTCCTCGGAGGACGCTGTTGAAAGAAAAAAAAAACTTAGGAGATCTTTGATGAATAGGTAGGGTTTTACAAAACAGACTTTACGATAGAATCCGTATGAAAACGGAAAGCATCTAGACAACCGCCTTTGTTAGACTTGAGGGCATTGAAACCGCGGAGGGTGAGATAGTTTGGACAGCAGGATGGGGTATAGTATCCGAGGAGAGCCTAATCAACGTAAATCGGGGAGGCCGGTCAGAAGCAAAGCGACACATACTAATAGATAGAAGTAATTTCCCGTCTTGAGCAGATACGTTGAAATCAGAGGATCCAGTGTGTGGCAGATGAAGTCATGGATTGTACCCTCCTCAAAAAGCATCCTGCGCTGGTTCAGGGGAACACCGAGCGCATTCCAGCAGAACATAGGACTCCTGAGAAGTCCAACCACAATAGAGTTCAGTAGAACGGGTCGGAGCTTCGTCTGCCATATTTCCACCTGCGCCTCAATGGTATCGCATTCACATAGCTGACGAACATATTTGGTAACACCCGCGATAGAGGATATGAAGCGTACGACGCGAAGCGCCCATCCGCTGTATCCGCGCATATAGAAAGCAGAGGAGAAGGAGTCATCATTGAGTCGCCAAAATTGGTACGCGCTGGAGGAGAGATGCGGCGCGAGTTTCGAGTCGAGGAGCTTGCGAAAGTGCGGGTGACGTCCGGAACCGAAAAGGGAAAAGAATTCATCATAAGAGAGGCTTTGAAGGGCTGCAAGTTTGAGTTCGGCGAGATGGCCTTGACTGTATGGTGGTCAGAAAGCATCCAGTTAAATGTTGATGAATTTTCACTGACCAAGGGTTGATGTCTACACAGTGGATCTGGTTTAATAAGTCAAATAGGGTTAGTCATACATACCCAAAGACAAATGACTCACGCGTTCAGGTTGTGCTTCAATGGCGTAGTGAAGGGCATTGTCACCCCCAGAGGTGATGATGAACATAGAATCATCTTTCGATAAATTGAGGTGTTTCATATCTTCAAATGGATCTTCCTATTTCGATGTCAAACCAACTGAAGGAGTAGGGAAGCTGAGCCTTTACCCATGTGAAAGAATAGATGTAGGTTCTAAATTCGCTGTGGACAGGTTGTTCGTAGTACGGTAAACGCCAGGGCTAAATCTTGATGGGTGTGTGGGAAATATGAGAGGCGCGGATAGGATCCATACCTTGTTAATCTGATAGTGGAACGAGCTCAACGGTGGTGTGATATCAATGACCACGGATGCGCTTCTGTTCTTCTCTTGGACGTTCAAGGTTGGCTCTCCGATGTCTAGTGGCGGGACCGGGACAGAGTCACCAGCCCTTGCGTTATGCGACAACATCGGCGAACAATTTCCAATAAGATTACCGCCCTCTACCTCGAAAGCGTGGCAGGCTTTACTGACATCACAGGAACGGGGACGTCCGAGCCAAATGTAGTAAGGACTAGTGACAGTCTTGAGCACAGGGAGATACATATGAAGGAAAGGAAAACCTGTACATACATTCGCACGATGAACGGAATAATAAATTGATTGCGTCCATTGTAGCTTTTCACCTACCAAGATTCATATCGTTGAGATCTCTTTTACCCAAGGGACAGTAAAGACTCACGGTGCCAAACTTGTATTCGAGGTATGACCTGCGAGCAGGGCCCAGAGAGACCTGACAACCATCAGTAAAGAAGTAACGTTCCGTGCATTAAGATTCTTTACATGATCAAAGTCGAACCAGATCTGCCAGAACCAGCGAGAAAGCCAACCACATTCTTTGCTGGTCCCGCCGATGGCCTTCTCATGAAGGGAGGCCTGTTTTCCGGCTGTATAGAAATCTACTACTCCGAGAAGTCCATCTTCAGGTGCAAGAACATAGTCGATGCGATCCAATAGGGTGTAATAGCTAGGAATCTAGCGCTCATTATGTCATGGTTTGCATCAGTCGAATTTCAACTTAAGAACGTACCATGGACAAGGAATAACTCAATGTAACGAACGCAACACTTCCTTTGGGGTCCTTCCCATTTGTCCACTCGGGAAGAGTGAACTGGCTTGCATCTTGGCACAAGACGATAACATTGGTCCATCCTTTGGCAGCAAAGCGCTTTCTGGCTACCTGAAGCAACGACTCACAGAGGTCGATGAGGTATACAGCGTCGAAAGACTTGATTGGGATATGTTTGTCCATGAGCTCAATGTTATGCCCTAAGAAAAGACATTAATGCTCAGAAGACCTTAGATATTGATGGTGGCGATGATGGACCTGTTCCGCCACCAATATCCACCCAAACAAGAGGCTTCTTAAGATTGGAGGTGCGTAGTGAGCGAAGGTGACTGCCAGAGAGGCTTAACATGGTGTTGCGACCGCGCAAGAGACCATTGCGAGTCGTGTCGTAGATGTCGGCCTGGCCTTCATAGAACTACGGAGACATGTAAAATGTAGCTCGAAAAGTGACACCGTTTGGTTTACCTTGTCCAACCGATCTTTTTGGTCAGTCGCGCCAAGGGGACGAATAAAGCAGTGCCAGATGAATCGCAACTGCGGGCGCAAAATCTGGCCGAGAACGGCAGCGGCGACTATGGCCGCTGTAAGGACGGCAGCTGAGCGCGAGATATCAGCGAGCTCCAAGCGAAGCATGGTATAAAGACCCTGATTAGAGATTGGGCAGAAAGAGTCTGCAAATAATACGGGAGGGTATAGCTTTTGTACAAAGGCATACGACAAACGTGATTCACTCAGCAGGGGATCGGACGTAAAGAGGAGAGAACACTGTGGCTCAAGGATGGTAAGGCCAGATAATTTCGCGCCAACATGAGTAACTGGGTGGACAACGCACGAGGACGAATTGACGAACGTGCGGAGTTTGTAGAGGAAATATCGGACAAAACTACAGACTACCGGGCAAGGGTCGGCTATACATAGAGTGCTTCAAGGGCCACGAGGAATGGAGCTTAAAGTGTAGCCAATAACTGACATCGCATTGGAAGAAACGTGCCGAGTACGACCTGTAGACCGGAGAAGCAATAGCAGACCAGTATGTAGTTCGATGCATGTATGGTTTCGTAAAGCGGGATAAGGAACAGTCAAGGCCAATGGACAATAGCCCCAAATAAGCGCGCCGACTGCCACAACAAGGCGGCCCAGAGTCACCTCCGTCTCTCGACCTGAGCAACTCCCACTCTTTCACTTTCCAGTCATGCCTCTCCCAGAGGCAACCCTCTCTCTTGGGCCCCTCATTCAACCTGACGCCACCGATCTCATCAAGCCAAAGACTGCCATGCTCGTTCGCTTGTCGTCTGCCGCCATAGATGCCTTGACCCCTGTCATGAACGAGAAAGAAAAAGTTTCTGTTGACCTTGGCAGTACTCCAGTGAGCATATTCTACATACCAAGATTATATATGGCCTGATCTCCTCAGGGCATACACATCGACGGCACCTTTTACCCAATGCGCATGCAAAGAGAAGAAACACCCCACGAAATATACCTTCGCATTCCACGAAGCAATAAAGGCTCCGCTCTTAAGCTATACGCCAATGTTGCTGAGAAACTCTTCATTGAACATAATGAGATTGGAGACGATCTCAAGGGCAAGATTCGCGAGAAAACTCAGGAGGCTGCCAAGCAGCGGGGCGACAGAAAAACAAAGTTCATTGAGGCACCACTCATTCAACCTCCCAAGGTCACAAAGAAGAAGAAAGAGCCAGCTTCCATGTTTCGTCATCCTATCCGCCCGTCCAACCAGGCAAAACTCAGCATCTCCAGCAGCTCTGCACGCGTTCCATCTCCTGCTCCTCAACCATCTACAAAGCTGTCTTTGACATCTACATCTGCTCCTTCAACATCTGCGTCTTCAACATCGGGGCTTTTCAATCGACTCATCCGTTGTATGGCTACGAGGGAACGGACCAGAGACGCGATTATTAAATCGGTAGCTGGCGACGATCCATCAATCCGGCACGACATACTAGAGTTATTGGAAGAGGTGGATTTATTATAGCTGTATATATCCACTACTAATTGTTGATATGTCTAGGTCGGTGAGCCAACACCCCCTCTCAAGAAAGGTGAAGACGCAGGAAGTAAGACATGGCGCCTCAAAGCAAAAACCTGGCTGCATGTGCGTCCCATGGATTGGCCCGGTTTGGACAACCAGGAACGATTGCAGCTATCAAGGACAGGCCGAATGAGGCTTTCCAGTCTAGGCTACAGTGCCAAAGATCCAGAATGGAGTCCTTTTGCGTTTCGATCCACGGATACCAGTGTTGCTACAGAAAAAGCTGCCGTGTCTTCAGGTGATTCTCGGCAGCGAGTAAAACCAGGCCTTCCCAGGAGCGGAATCTCATCAAGCGAGGTAAAGAAGCTGATAAAGGAAGTCGCACCGTCGACCTCTACAACGAAGAAAGTTCCGGGCTCTAGAGCTGGAAATTCGGGCGCTCAGGATCTCAGCGGCGTTACGAGAGGTTCTAGCCATAGCTCGGAGAAGGATATCAAGCCACCCCGCCATTCGTCACCTCCTACAATGACAACAGTTGCACAAACGACTCAAAAAGAAAAATTCCTCGGTGGCGCAACTGCCCAACGAATGAAAAAGGCGCAAGAACCGGATGCCAGCTATGGCTCGGAATCCGAGAGGGACAGGGACACAAGGCCTAAATCGGCCGTCAAGTATGAAGAAAGGCGTGGTGCCGACTTACCCACACTCAAACGTAAACAAGGACCTCGAGACGGTTTTGATTCGGATGCATCGACAAGTTTGGCAGCTCCCCAGAAGAAGCGTAAAACGGAAAACGGGGTGGTTGCTGCGTCATTGTCTTCAAAAGATACACACCCTATAGACCTTTCCCTCCCTAAGAAACCAGACCTAGGACCTCGTCAAAAACAGCGCAAGGAACCCACCTCTCCACCCTTACTTGCTCCTTTGCCGAAAATCAACAAAAAGGCAAACAGTTCTTCGCGTCCCAGTACGACTGGCAATGTGAACAAGACAACAGCATCTGAAAGCACATCATTGGCGCACTTGTCACGTGAGTCCCGTGGTCGCAACGAAGGTAAAGTGGGCGGAAAACGTCGTCGCGGATCGCCAATCTTTACGTCATCGGAAGATGAGGGCGAGAGCAATAATATACGACACATAGCCAAGGCTCCGTCGCCCGAGACCAGTCATCTTAAGCCTTCCCATCCCCGTCGCCGCGAGCACGAACGGGAACCACGACCCCTACCGACTGATCATGCTAGCCTGCGCATGCGCTATACTACAACGTACGGGCAGTGTATGGCGGCTTTCACGACTTTGCTAGCCCAGAAGTCGAGGATTGATTCGATATTGCGTAATGGAGACTCTGGGTCGGTGACGGACTCTGACGGCGATGGAGAGCTGATGGATGTGGAAGATCTGAAGAAACTGAGTGGGGACTACGAGAGGATGCATGAGGAGTTGGAGACGATCCGTCAAAAGTTTGCTGAATCGGTCCATTAACGTCTGACAACATGGCAGAGCAATTTGTATAGTTACCACATTTGAGAGGAACCTCCCTCTCCGTTGTTATATCAGTCTAGAGATAGTAGAGTATCACGCATTCTTGTATTACCACATTGCTCTAAATGTATTACACAAAACAACTACTTGTGTGAATCTTCCTAGGTTTTCAATTTGATTGCATAATAATTGATACCGACAACTTTATCGTGGATCGGTAAGTGTGGGCGGGGGCCACCAGACAACCGGTGGCGCGCCACCACCATATCCGTTTCTGGCTTTTTAGTAAGTTGGACTGCTTGGACCTGTGTCGCAATCACGGCCCACATCTTTTTCTGCTTTCGAAGTTTGGACCTTAGATATGGAAGAGTGTTGCTTCAAGTTGTCGTTTAACCATACAGGACTTGGAGTCAGCCTCCATAATCGTAAATGTGAACTTCCGAGGTCAGCCACTGGTAATATAACCTAAGACTCCCGGTCGTCAAATCCTTTGTTTTCCTGCTATCATATATGGCGCCCACTATTCAGAGCGGCGTGGAGCAGTCTGCGATCGCTGACTCACAAGACTCGGATGCACAACACACGCGGGCCTCTGTAGATTATATACAGACACCACACAAATTAAAATCAAAGCTCCGTCGCCGTCAACTTGATCGAGCAGCAACAGTGCCGTCGACAAACCCCGATACATCCCAGAATAATAGCGAATCATACACGTCGCCAAATCCGCTGCATGCCAAGATCATTCCCTACAATAACACGATGGCAACTTCGCGATCGAGTGCTTCTCGGTTTGGCCACCTTTCGATGATAGAGCTCATCTTGATTTCCTTTGCGGCTTTGATGGTTGTTATGATTGGTGTAACTGCGTTGGTGATGATGCGCTCTATCATCATTAAGAAGGTTCGACGGCTCGTTTGTGGATATGGTCGACGGCAAGCCAAGAAAAGCAAGTCTACGGCGGAAGACAAAGGTGCCCTTGTAAATGGGGACGAATCCGACGATCCTGCATGGGGGACACCGCCTCGCCTCGTATATGTCGAGGGTCTTGATGACAGGCTCGAACTTGAGCGTCGATCTTACGGTCCTTTTACATTTGCCGACAGTCCACCGTCTTCGCCTCCAGCAGTCATACTGCAAGCTCCATCTACTCCCATTTCTCCTCGTTTGTCAGCTACTTGTGAAGACGACAGCTTTCAAGGTCGATTGGAACACGAAGAACACGACATCACCCTCGCACTAACTCGGGCACTTCGCGATATCACGGATGAACCTGACTTCGATGCGGTTTCTGTCTGTTCAAGAGCTTCTAGAGACCTTGAAAGATATTCATCTTTGAGACACCTCAAGAATTCATCGATCATTCACTCCCTTCAGGCTAGTGTCGACGATCTTGCCGAAGGTATTGCTTCCAATCGACCGAGACAGAGCTCTGATGCATCTACATCCTCGCAAGCGACAATTGCCGCCCGTTCGGACTCTAGCGATTTATTCTCTGCTTCCAGCCCTGATTCTTCAATGACTTCCCTCGAGAGCATAAACAGCAGTCTTGACGGGGGACCTGAAGAGATGGAGGTGGTCTATGAAGTTAGACGAGCACTTGCTCAGAGTCTTGAGTTGAAGAAAGGGGTTCTCGTTACTTGCAGACGCACATCGTCTATCGGTGATATCGCAACTCCAGGCATGCTACCCACTTTTCTAATTTCAGAAGCTCCACCTAGTCTTAAGCCCCTGGATGATCTGAACTTTGCCCCGTTGTTTTCGCTCAGTAACTCGATGTCAAGTAAGGCCAGTCTCTCTGGATGTACTGCGACACCTTCTTGGTCTTCGATTGTCAGAGAGAACTCTCGTGGTACGATGGCTTCTCTTTCGAGTTCCTCCTCAACTACGATTACTATGGATGAGTGGACTGGGAACGATGAACGACATCTTCACCCTCCAATTCCTTTTCTTATGTTGACACGACCGAGTGACTCGAGCATCTATACAACCGAGTCCTCTATGAGCAGCGTCTCTGTTGATCTTTGCGATTTCCCTTTACCTCCTATATCCGCCAAGCCATCGTATTACTCAAAGTTAGTAGATCAAGTCCACCGTGCACCGAAACGAATCTGGGATAACCACTCTGCAGACTCCAGCGTAGCGCAGAAAAGATCTACAGTCGAACGCTTTATCATGATGTATTCGAGTGCGTAACAGAGGAGAATCGGACCACGAAGCTGAACTAGAAGAATAGATTGTCAATGACGCAAGAACGATATGGCATCTATATAATTTACATGGAGGATCGATTTGAATGGAATTCGGCCGTATTCTTGATACCTAGCATGCAAATTGAATGTATGACATTCATACTAGTAACAGGACAAGTTCTCATTGCCTCAACATTGCCTCCTAGCCTCTGGGGCCTCACGATTCAACAGGCATAGGATATACTACTCGATCTGATATGTCTATAACAGGAATTTAGGTGGCTCAAGGCCCAGGGAAAAGGTTGCGAGTGAGTTTAATAGATTTGTCCCGACGCCTCAAGCACACATCACGTGACATTTTCGTCGATCTTGTTCTATTGTTCCCCCTTGTTATCATGTCTAGACACCAATGCATTTTATCCACAAACCACCATGTCTCTAGCTTACATTCTGAATAGTTTTCTGGCTTTTCTCACTTCCCTTTTACTATATTTTGTCTACGACAATTTCATCAAAATCCAATGGAATCCTCTGCACCAGATCGCTGGACCACCTGTCAGTGGGTGGTTCAAGAACCACCTATTCGCTGTGCTAGAGTACGTTAAGAGTAACATCTGATTCCATTGTCCTTATTCTTTAGTATAGGGCCTCCGTCTCACCCAGGGTATATGAAATGTTCATTCAGAAATATGGTCGTTCAATCAGAATCCGGGGCGTTGGACCGGTATGTTCTGTCTACATATCACTCTACAAGGACCGCTTTATAAGCCTACTCTTAGTGGGATGAGCGTCTTTTGACCCTTGATCCAGCCTCGGTTGCTCATGTGCTTAAGAACTCGACTATTTATGAAAAACCATGGCAATCCAGGAGGTTCATAACAAGCCTCATTGGGTGCGGTATGCTCTCAGCAGAGGGCCAAGTTCACAAAAGACAACGAAGGGTTGCTACACCTGCATTCTCTGTGCAAAACATGCGCACTTTGGTACCGATCGTGTTTAGAAAGGGCGAAGAACTAAGGGAGCGATGGTCGAACATGTTTGTATTGGACTCAAACAACCACGTGAAACCTTCCGACGAGCCCTTGAGAATTGATGTTTGTCACTGGCTAAGCCGAGCAACGTTCGATGTTATTGGGACTGCAGGTAAACAATATATAATCATGCAGATACAGATGTTGATGCATTCAACAGGATTTGGTTATGAGTTCAACGCTATCAAAGATGAAACCAACGAACTCCTCTGCGCGTACAAGGAGATGTTCGAAGTCGCAATCTCACAGAGCAGCGCTGTCAGGACCCTCTTTAACATATATTTTCCATCTATGAGTTACCTATTCGTGAGTCATTATTTTCGATCAGAGAATGCCCTTCAAAATGAACGTTGATTTGCAGCCTGGCAAAATTATGCGTACTATCAAGCGATGTCAGAAGACGATCCATAGGGTCGCAAGCCAACTGATCCAGGAGAATAACCGAAAATTAAAAGAGGCTGAAAAAAATGGATCACCTTTTCTCGGAAAGGACCTTCTAAGTCTACTCAGTAAGTTTTTTGCTTGTCAGAAAATCTCAACCTACCTTACATTGTTCTCAGTGAAAGCCAATGCCTCGACAGACCTTCCTCCGGAGTATCGTATATCCGATGAGGATATACTTCATAACATAAATACCTTCATGTTTGCTGGCTCCGACACCTCATCCCTTAGCGTGACTTGGACCTTACTAATGCTGGCGCAACACCCTGAAATACAGGCACGTTTGCGTGAAGAACTTTTGTCAATCGTACCTCCTTCCGCTGGCGATCTAGCGAGTTTGACTGAGGACGAGATACATTCTTTGTACGATAATATTGCGAACTTACCCTTTCTTAACAACGTCTGCCGGGAATCACTGCGACTTGTGCCACCTGTCCACTCGTCTATACGAATCGCCACGCAGGACGATGAGGTCCCAACGTCATATCCTGTACACAGGCGCGATGGTACGATTGACGAAGGCAGACAAAGCGTGACTGTACTCAAGGGGAGTTTGGTTCATGTGGCAGTGGAGGGGTTCAACTTGGACAAGGGAATTTGGGGCAAAGATGCTTGGCAATTTCAGTATGTCTTTCTTTTCCGATCTTATCGATTCGTGGATGTTGACTTGGAACGTATGTACAAGTCCAGACCGCTGGGATAACCTCCCGAAGACAGCTGCACAGCAACCTGGACTCTACTCAAATACTCTGACTTTCTCCGCTGGTCCCCGAGTACGTTTGCTACGCTTCATTCAGTCGTCATAATCTTGATAGCTCATATCCGCAGTCGTGCATCGGAATGCGATTCTCGCTAATTGAGATGAAAGCCTTTCTGTATATCTTGATTACAAATTTCGTTTTTAACGTCACCAACGAGAAGGTCTTGAAGACAAATGTGTATGTGCTCTTTGGTGTCACTATGCTATTAGAGATCGCTAATTGGAAGGGACAGTGTATTGACACGACCGTATGTGTCTGGCAAGTTCAAAGAGGGCAGTCAGTGCCCGTTGCTTGTATCTCGTTACGTCCCGCCAGAGTGATGGATGTACTAGATCGATGTCTTTAAGTAAGTCGGCATAATTCCGCTGTCCGTAAATGCAACTTTTTGGGGACCTCTTTTGAGGGTGTCGAATATAATAATATTGTCTCGTCATCCTCAACAGAACACCTCTGTACCCCATCTATACGAAATGCTAGGCTGGTATGTTCTACATTCAGTTAATTCTGACAAAACGAAAGTAACTATAGAATATCAAAGTGTTCGCATAAATAAACGTCCAGCAAGAACCATTCCATTTCAGCTCATTTCGAGACATTCTTTGTCCTACTCATATTCTTCCCCCAGCTAAACATACTGACGCTTGCCCGCGTCAGAAGCTTGTGCACACGTGAGCGATGACTCCGCTCCGCCTCTCGTTCAGGAGTGATGTCTATGAATGACTTCGGCATTGACTGGTCTGATCGGTGGGTGGGTAGCGGGATGATGGGCCGGTCTTGTATGACTCGATAGTCGGGGGCTACCCTAGATATCTTGAGCGAATCGGAGGTTGATGGGTCTCCAGGACCTGCTACAGATGTTGGAAGGAAAACGTAAGGACGAGGTGCCGGTTTCTTGCGCCCTGCGCTCGCAAGCGACGGTGGGCTTAGTGACATGCGAAACTCGGATTTCTTGTCATTTTTCCCAAAAGCACTACTGAGACTCGGGAGCTGACGTGGATCATGTGTCTTCAGTTTTTCGATGCTCAGATCCAGGAGATCCATAGACTCAGAGAGCTCAGGAGGCAAGCGACCAAAGTTTCCTTGCACCGCGGGGCCGACAGAAGCCTTGGTGGGAGGACTTGTTCGGATTCCGACAGAAGATGATGCAGATCGTACTAAAGAATTTGAAAGAGAAGTTGCTTCTAATTTCCTATCATGTGGCATTGTAGTCGCACGTTTCCAGGATATATCCTCGCTTGCTCCGGAAAGGGACGGTGGCGGCGAAGCCAAGTCTAGTCTTTGAGACATAAGCGATGGTTGCTGCTCTTTGGGGCGATTACGGGGGGCATTGGTAGCGACTCGATGGATAGTTGGGCGCGTTATGTCGGCATTCTCGAGATCAGAGATACGGCGAGAATCAGTCGAGATATTACAGGTACCATCGCAATGACCATACGGTGCGGGTAAGGGCTGGGATGTCTGAATCCGGGCTGCCCAGCGCTTTCTCGAAATATCCCTGAATTGTTCCGCTTCTCCCAAGTCAAACATGGGAGAACTATGCATACGCCGCAGATGTAGGGTCTCGTTAATCGGGGGTGGCACAGGGAAAGAATAATCAAAAGGCTGATTGACTGATACATCGGAATCTGAGTCTGTCTCTGTGTATGTTGTATGAGGTGTTGACGCCAGACTTGAGATGGCTGATGGTGAAACCCTTGCCTCCTCGCGATTAAGCCCAAAGTCGCTGCATAAGCGCCTATGCCTGCGAGGGTTCACGGGTGGATTTCTTGATTCATAGACGCCGGGGCGTCGAAGATTGGGGGAATCTTCGTACGAAGAGGCAGGCGACGAGGCTACTCCGTCAATGGAGGGTGATACCTGCAGAAAAGAACGAGGCGGATGGCTGCAAAAGGCGAATGAGGAGCAGGACCTGATTTTGACTTATGTTGTTACCTTGGCGGTTTCTGAGGAGCCTGGACCAATTCGGCGTGACTGGGCTCACTAAGTCCGGAGGCGGATGTGTAGGCTTCACGAACAAGGTGGTGACCATTGACTTGTAATACACGGCGTCGGGGCTTGTCCGGGCGTGGCAGGGGCGGGGGAGTACGGAAATCGCGCAAAGAGCGGGATTGAAGGAGAGCTTTGGAATGGCGAGAATCGGTGGCGCGAGCAGAAGACATGACCTGCATACGAAGAAACGAAGATAATAAATCTGGAACGTATTAGTCTAATTACGTGTGGCGGCGAAGTGCTGTACGCACAAAATTACAGCTGGTACTGCATGCAGTCACCAGAGAACAAGTCAACCACGCGACCAAATCCACTCCAACAACACATACCAAGTCAACGCCATGTCAGCTCCTGACATGTCCACAAGGTGTCCTACCTTGCCGATGCTCTCCTCACCGGCACTGACACATCGAAAGCAGACTTGAGAAGGCACCATACTATATGGGATGATCAACTGGCCATGCACACAACTTAATCACACGTTTTCCAGTCAAAATCTCATCAGATCAATCATCATGATATCCAGCACGTCATGGATTGCTCAGTGTACACAGAAAGAAACCAACTCCATACATGTCGATCAGTATGCCCTCTTACCCGCCGCAAGTTGAAGGTGAGCACTGTGCTCATCATAAGGGAACTTGGAAAGGGGAATTTCACGCCACAAATCGGGTGTGAGGAAGGCGTATGTTTTGGTAATCTGCACATGTCATCCATAAGTAGGTTAGGAATCCTGGAGCTAGCAACACGTACAGCAGCAAAGGTAGCTTTCAAGAAGTTACCCATGGTCGCCGTGGAACCCTTGGACTGTGTGTAGACATCTTCGACACCAGCAAGTTGCAACAGGCGTTTTGAAGCAGGAGCGGCAACGATGCCAGTTCCGCGGGGAGCGGGGATCAGACGACACATGACTGAGCCCACTTTACCGCTGACCTTGGAAGGGACAGTATGGGGCTCTCCGAGGGCTGCACCCCAGTAACCTCTTCGCACGGGAATGACAGAAAGCTTCGCGAGGATGATAGCACCACGGATAGCAGTAGCAACCTCCTTGGCGCACTTGACACCAAGACCAACGTGTCCCTCGGAGTCACCAATGGCAACAAAAGCCTTGAAACGTGTGCGTTGACCGGCACGAGTCTGCTTTTGCACTGGCATGATTTTCATAACCTCGTCCTTAAGCTTGGGGAGGAAGAAGTCGATGATTTGGTATTCCTTGACGGGAAGCGAGAAGAGATAGATTTCCTCGATGGACTTGATTTTGCCATCTTTCACGAGGCGGCCCAATTTTGTGACGGGAACCCTGAAGATTGAGGTTATACCAAATGTTGGCCAAGGCGACAGTTGTAATAGCTTACCACTCCTTCTCCTCGTCTTTGCGTCCTCCACGACGGGGACCCCTGCGGCCACGGCCTCGGTCACCACGTCCACGTCCAAATCCACCACGTCCTCGGGGTGCAGCATCAGCCATTTTGTGTGCTTGGCGAAAAAGTACTCTAGAGAAGATGCATGTGAGTCAAGGTCATCCAAACAGTCAATCACCCATCCAGCGTGTTCTGGCATGATTTTGGTCAAGAAAACACCGAAATGAGCTCGACAGCATGCCGGAAAGGGAATGAAAGGGCGACTGGGGATGAAAGAGATACTCACAAGTCTTGAGGTCGCTGTCTCTAGCGGTGTGTCCACTCAAATTTGCTATGTTCAATGGTGGGCACGTGCACGGCGGAGATTGCCGGATTGAGTGTGCGTTATTTGATGACCAAGCAAGCACCTCCTTGCCTCATTTCTCTGTTGCAGAAAAGTGGGTACCTTCTCTTTGACCGTTTAATTGCTCAAACTTTCGCCCAGAACGCTCTTACTAGCTCGCTCCCCTCCAAATCGATCAAGTTGGCAGATTATGTCGTTGAATACAATGTCCAATATCATAAAACAAAAATCTAGTCTTTGCCCCACGTTCGTCGCTTTCTTTTCCATGGTTTACCACTGACATTGATGTTTCTTTCATCTACAGCAACGGTCGTCAGATCGTTGGAGATGGGGCTTCTCTTCCTTTCGACTCCGAGGCCAACGTGCTTGCTGTCTGCCATCTCCAGGGCACCGACGACATGTACTACTATTCTACCACCTTCTCTGGCGGACCCGGGGTAAGCTGGCTCTTGATCCTGCCACTGCGGTCATTCTCAATCAAACTTTCTCCAGTGGCGTTTTTGACACCCCTAAGCCAAAATGCCCTCCCGACCGAGGGTCGTCGGACTGCGTGACAGGCAGTCCGGCGTCTATCTATCCCAATACCAAATTCTTTTCTTCCGAATTTCAGCATCCATTATCCACTCATTCGAATAAATCCCCTTCTGCAAATACAAACAATTTACACAACGGTTTCACCTATCCCCGTCCCGTGGTCTTACCTCGCGCGATTCCAACACGATCTGCTTCTGAATTCTCGACGCCGCCTTTGACCCCTGATGACGGAGACGACAGTGACTTTGGCAGCCTCGGATCCAAGCTTTCGCCTGTGGCGGTCAATAAAACTCAGGAAAAGGACGTCCTGGACTTTCTGATGAACTTGTTCCCACATCAAGGTCTTCAGGCGCTGCCCTATGCCAAGAAAGTCTCCATTTCTGCTCCAAACATGGGTGCGGGATTTGATGGTGTCGTTCTCGAGCTTCCCGGAAAACCCAAGACTCTCTATGTTGATGGTAAGAGCGCAGAGTCCGTCAGCTTCAGAGAAAGGTTAATATTCTACTTAATCACGTGTGGAAACATGGCTAAAACGTTGTTGCTAGCATCGTAGCCCTTTTGGATTTGGCCGATGAGAGACTTGAATGTTCCGCGCTGGTCATTGTCTTGGAGCGTGTCTCGCCTAATTTGGGCGCCCTTTTGCATTCTCTCATGTACGTCGGAGGACTTGTGATCACCAAGCCTGTTTTCCAGGTTGATCCTGCCTATGTACTCGTGGGGCTTGAGATTTGAGGAGTGTCCATCGGCTTTTTCAGTAAACACGACGTTGCGTTAATTCTTGTTTTGTTGTATGCTCGAGGCACAATACGATTTTCTTTTAAATTACACCTTGGGAATTGCTGAGAGATTTCCGTTGCGAGCCGAGACTGTATACATATCAAAAATGCGCATTTCCCACGATTAGCAACCGCTCCTCTCTCTTTTCATCCATTGGTCTTCGTATACTCTACTACCCGATACGGAGAGTGGTAGGCTGTGGCCTTTACAAGGGTGAGTGGATTGGAGATCAGTTCAGTTTTCCTGCTTAGCTGTCATGTCACTCTTTAGATGTCTGCTAGCATACGGAAGACAGCCAACGCTGTGGTGGTAGCATTGATTGCAGCAGTCGGACGTCTTGACAAATCGTTGACTCCTGTTGTCACTATCAATCGGTTGCGCAAACACCACTTCACTGCGGCTGACAGCATTCACCTTTTCCACGTCGCCAATGCCGCCTTCTGGTTATCCCTTATGCGCGAGCCTGGCTTTCCTCTGAAGCTCATTATACCAGTCCTGTGGTCGCTGGCTCTCCTCGTGCCTCTCACTTCACAATTTTTCCTGCCTGCGACTCCCGTCTTTATGTGGCTTATTACGTACTACTCATCACGTTTCATCCCAACACCATGGAGACCCAATATTTCAGTGTCTCTACTCCCAACTCTTGAGTCCGTTCTGTACGGCGCCAACATATCTGACATTCTTACCCGTTTCACCCACCCCATCCTCGATATTCTCGCCTGGCTTCCGTACGGTGTTGGTCACTTTAGCATCCCCTTCTTCGTCGCCGCATTTCTCTGGCTTTTCCGCCCAAAAGAGTCTCTTCACCTTTGGGCTCGCACATTCGGTTACCTCAATTTTTCTGGCGTCGTCATCCAGATCCTTTTCCCCTGTTCCGCACCATGGTATGAGCTTATCCACGGGCTCACCCCGGCAAATTATACGATGAAGGGTTCCCCTGGCGGTCTCGCTCGTATCGATAATCTTCTTGGGACTAGCGCATATACAGTTGGATTTTCAAACGCCCCTGTTGTGTTTGGCGCGTTCCCATCCCTCCATGCCGCATGTGCCACTATCGAGGCACTATTTATGTCTCATTTCTTCCCTCAAACGACGCGCTACGTTTGGATATACACTGGCGTCCTCTACTGGGCCACAATGTATCTTACCCATCACTATCTCATTGACGTCGTCTCCGGTGCCTGCCTTGCAATTGCATTCTTTTACCTCTTTCTTCCCGACAACCTGCGTGGTGATGCAGCCCTAGCGTCACCCGATGGACTCGCTAATCAGAGGTCGAAATATGAAGTTTACGATCTAGATCCCGCAGACGCGTCGGCTTTTGAACTCAGTGATGCTAGCTCCGACGAGGAGATGGATATCACTTATAGGTCTCCCAATCCCGGTCAAACATTTGCTGTGGCTGCCGCCCCAACATCAAAGAAGGACCAATCGGAAGCAGGGAGGAAAAGCCATCGGCACACCGCTAGTATTGCTAGTTTGATTAGGGGTGAAGAGCGCAGTGCAGAGGATGGATGGAGCCCTGTGTCAGCGACGTTCATTGTACCACCCGCACGCGGGGAGAGGTGATTCATCATAGGGCTTGGGACATGTCATAGATCTGCACCAGTTAAATTGATTTAGCATTAATAGATTGATACCCCAAATTTCTGTATGAGCCGACCACTCGAAGACTGTTGCTTTCCACAAGAAAAATAAAGCCGAGGAAGGTGCTGGCCACGACTAGGCGATTGAAGGTAATAAAACTGGTTATCATGAGCCAATCACAAGTTTACCAGGCAAGCGATTTGCTATTAAAATAAAACATTGTACAGCATCTGAGCTACATACATGATCACGCAGCTACTTGCGATCTCTGGCCAGGCATTTGATTTCCAAGACCTTGTGAGAAACGACCACCGCGGCCACCCCGCGCACCTCCTGTTGTATCGGAGTGAGCGTAGCTTCAGTGGAAAGAAAGGAATGATTCTTACCTCGAGCACCTCTTGTTCTTTCGCCACGACCTCTACGTTCTTGCGCCTGTTCTCCACGCTTATCGCCCTTCGTACCATCGGTCCTGTCACCCCAGCCACCTGCGCCACCCATCTTGGCATCTAGTGCTTTCTCGCTTTGATCGACCATCGCTGCAAGTTTTTCTGCCACAGTTTGCGCAAGCTGCTGGGTTCGGGATAGCTCGATGCGATGGAAGACAACGACATCGCCGGATTGGTCGAGTGAGGCTGAGAGCTCTTCGTTCCAGATCATTTTCGAAACGATGGAAGTTACTGTGTTGACCGGTAGGGAGAAGGTGCGAGAGAGCAGCGAAATGGAAAGAGTGCTATAATGAGGAGCATATGTGAAGAGATAGGTGCGTAACCCTTGCTCTTGTATCCGTCTTGACAAAGGAAAGGTCAACAAGGGGGCGGGAGGCTTGGGAAAAGGTCACTTACTTAGCCAACATCTCCTTGACGGCTGCAGCCTCCGGCATCAAACTCCAGATCTTGATGCTTTGGATGAGATCTCGGCATTGTTCCCAATCTCCATCCTGAAGAGCTTTGCTTGCTTGCATAATGTGATCGCGAGTGCTCTCAGGAGGGCCAGTGAAAACTTGGCGATCAGCAAAGTCAAGAAGGCGGCGGAAAGGCTTTGAGATCGTTTTCCGTTTCATCTCCTCAGATTCGATGCTGGCGAGCAAGGGTATTTCAACAAGCATACTAGACACCAAGAAGGCAGCTTCGAGCAACTCTGTGTTGATGTGCATGTGGAAAGGCAGTTGACGCTGTTTCTCAGCTTTTTCTTGCTCTGGCGTAAGGACCTGGAAGCGTTGTTGATGAACGCCTTGGGCAAGGAGTTCCTTGACACGCTGGGTAGTGAAGATCTCTTGAAGAGTAGCTTGAGCTTCCTTGATGAGTCCTGAGCGGAATGCACATAAGCCAAGTTGGACGACGGTCCGGTTGTAGAGAATTTGGGTGGTGACATCTGCAGAGTGAATTGTCTCTTGCAAGTGAGACATGAGAAGCATGTCACGGGCCGTGTAAAAGTCATTGTGTAGGGCATGATGATAAATGTGACTGAGCATTGCACGGGTTCTGAGAAGAGAGTTTCCATATTTGTAAAGGTAGACACAGAGAGAGTGAATCAGCGCCGTTGTTGTTCCTTGGACCGAAAGGATCATGTCGGGTTTTATTTCTGATGCATCTGCGGCTGCCTCAAGGGCGGTGACGACAGCATTAGGCTATTCCAGAATTGTGAGATATTTCGATATTTTGTCAATCGGCATGCAAAGACCAACCTTTGAGTAAATGTGTTCAAGGCGTCGCATGATTACGCGACCTAGAGGCTCATCCTGTTTGGTTTTCTCATAGAAAGCTTGCGCTCGACAAATGGTGCAATAGAGCCCTTTTTCATCCTTCAAGCGATCGACGTATTCTGTGCCATGGGGATCAATGTTTTGCAGGCTCCTCGTGAACTCGTCATCCAGTCGATCGATGAAACTGATGATGCTGCCACGGATACGAACAACGCCACCCTCTGTGGCGGGCGACCTTTCAACCAACTCGTCATAATCATTGGTCACTTCTTGGATCGAGTAATTCCCGTCCGAGGCAACAATGGACACGAGTTGATCTACCTCTCTCTGTGCATGGAGCCAGAGCTCGACAGGCATGTGAGTGGATATAGACGAGTTGTAATCGAATCGAGACGAGATGAGTGCAAGCAGAACGCGGATACGCTGATATGAGGTAACAGCGACTTCAAGAAGTTTCTCAAGAATACGTATTTGCTCGGCACGGTCAGTGTTCTGAGTCATCATGAGGATTTTAGAGGTATACAATGAGGTGGGCAAACCGACCTTTTTTCCACGCGCCTCCTGGACAGCCTGAAGATTTTTGAAGATCCCTTCTGACGTGAATTGCATCACCTTGCCTCCTTTCCCGACGGTGGTGAAATCATCGGTCAAGTTGTCGTCTGGAGTTTGTGTAATGACCCGTCGTCCAGGTGCGATTGGCTCAGGGGCGACAATTGCAGAATATTCACGTTCAAAAGCCTCAGGATCCTAAGTAGAGTTAAGGGATAATGCAGCAGCACATGCGAGTCACAGATAAGCACACCTCCTGGAATTTTTTGACTTCGGCCTCGTACTCCTTGAGCGCCTTTTTCACCTTTTGTTTGACAGCTGTGAGGGCCTTGGCATTGGTGGCATTCATCTTCTTTTTTGCCTCCTTCTCCTTCGCCACGGCGGTATTGAGAGATCCTTCGAGGCTAACGAGGGTCTGGATATAGAAAGGAGGAACAGGTTCGGAGACGTTGTGTTGCCTTTGGACCATACGGGCAAGCTTGTCAAACTCTACAATAACCGTTCAATATACATCGTAGAATACAATCAAATGAAATACCGTTTGAGATGGCAACCCAATCATTGATTTTAAGGCCATTTTCGATAACCTTGCCCGTTGCCTTCATCTCGTCAAGGCGCCTTTCCGAGGCACTCTTGATGCGGACGCCAGGAGCGTCATCATCGCTTTCTTCCTCGTCGTCAGAATCATCGACGGTTGGAAGACCTGGACGGCGAATAGGTGGAGCATCACTATCGCTGTCGCTCTCCTCGTCGCTGTCAGAGTCACTGGAGTCGGAGCCGGCCGTTTTGAGGAACCTGGACATTGAGCCCGGGGCTTGCTTTGCTGGGGCAGTGGAACGCTGGGGGACGTCCTCGGCGCCAGAGGACATGGACTCATCGTCGGAGGACTCAGAGTCCGAGTCTGAATCGCCTGCTTGTCTGAAGAATCGCGACATGGTGGTGGTCGACAAAATTTAGAGTTATTGTTGATTATCATAAAATAACAATCGTACACAAAAATAATAGTTTATTTCCTTGCAACATAATATCCTTCTGCTCCCCACAGCGTCAACAGCCCAACCATCACTCCAGACAAAATCCGCCGATCCCATGTCGGTCGGTCCCAGTGCACATATGAAAAGTATCCCACCGCACCCAGAACTGCAGTATTCACTGTGCCGACCCTCAGCCTTGCTCGACTTGTTCAACATATCGACTTACCCAGACCAACCATGCCGTTTAGCACTCCAGGGCGCAATATCTGCTCGCGAAGGTGTTTGGAAATCAAAGTGCCCTCCTCTCTTGCTCGTCGCTCCTCGGCCTGGCCTCGTGGTGTCTTGCGGTACTTCCCTGTTGCATATCCTTCAACAGACAAAAGCGCGAGGGCTGCTGCTACAGTGGACGAAATCACGGCCCTGTCCTGACGGAGGTGTGGCTGTGTGTAGAAAGCACGCCCTGCACCAACGAGAAGACCGAGATTGACTGGCAACGAATTAATTGATGTATCCCATATGCAGACAAGAGCGTACCAAGACCAATGAGACCCCCCGCAACACCTGGTTGAAAGAGGTGGTGCTTGGCAACCTCCCACAGGTAGAGTCCTTCTGCCTCGACCTCCTTGAGATGCCTGTTGGATGTTTTCTTTGGGATATCGTCGTCGTCGTCATCATCGTCAACATCGCGAGTGGGAGTAACAAGACGTATTCTATTAGCGATGTAATCGACCTGGTCAATGCTGGGGGCGGTCGGTGGAGTCGTGTTTAACAAAGCGGGATCTGGCTGGGGCTGTTGGGGGTGAGGGCGGGGGGCGCTGTACTGGAAAGGAGACTTGCCTGGTCTTGGGGAGGCGGGGCATTGGCGGCGGCGACGGAAGCATAGGACATGTTGGTCGATAACGAGCAAATCCAAAGTCAACGTCTGTCTTATATACCATATTGCCTGTGACGTCACCACCGTCATTTTCTACAATAATAAATAATATATACATATTATACTGCTAAGAATCTACTTGAACCCCATCCTCTTGGCATACTCCCTCTCCTCTTCCATCGTAAGACGATCAGCCCCAGTCCAGTTGGCAGAGCTTGTCCTGGCTCTGAAGCGGCTGTTCCGCGTCTTAAACATTTCCTCCATCCGCAGTGGCCGGATCGCACCGAAGATGTCATCTGGATTGATCGTACTCTGGAGTTGCAATGCCTGTCGAAGTTCAGGCGATTGTGCCCAGACGGGCAATGCTTTTGAACGATCCTCATCGTCAGAATCAGAGTACTCGCTGTTAATTTCCGGCAATTCTATGCTTTCGCTGGCAACTGCAGGCTCCGATGTCAGGTGTGAGGCTTGTATTTGTGCTTTTGCACGTGCCGCCATCTGATTTTGGACGAGCTGTGAGGGCTGAGACACGTCGTCTTGGGCCCTGGCGGACGGTGTGGCTGGGGCCTTTCCTTTCCCCTTCGGATCAGTGCTAGCAGTAAGTGCAGGTGGCTTCAACGGCTTGGAATCGCGTAATGTGGATGAACCCGCGGCGGTCTGGAGAGAGACATTATAAGCCGTAGACGAACCGAGAGCAGACGGTGGCTTCATTGTTAATGATTTCGGTATCGCCTTGAGTGGGAATTTCTTCGCTTCTCGTTTCTCAGTGTCAGATGAAGCCACCTTACGCTTCTTCCCGTTGTCTTCATCCTAACCTCCAAGTCAGTATTACGTTATGGAGATGCAAAAGTTTCACCTTCTTAACGGTCGCTTTTAACGGTCGCTTATCTGTAGTTTCCTCGCGCTCTCTCTTCCGACGCTCCCCTTCCTCCTTGACTTTCCTTTCTTGTTCAAGTATCCTCGTTCTTTCTTCCTCAGCTTTTCTTTGAATCGCAAGCTGGCGTCGGTTCTCCATTTCTTTCAAGCGAGCAGCTTTCTTATCACTTTCTTCTTGTTGCTAGCCACAGTAAGTGATCAGTTTTGACGCCTAAATTTGCACATCAAAGCCAACCTTCTTTGCCGCCACAGCAGCCATTTGTAACACTTTTTTGACGTCAGAACTTCCCTTCTTGCTGCTGCCCAATGCACTGCCTAGAAGTCTAGACGCTTGACCAAGGAAACCCGTGTGCGATTGTGAAGATTGCGACGAAACCATTGATACCTGAGATTCGTTCTGAGGTGCTTTCTGTCAATTAAGATGATGAGAACTATGCAAAGATGCGAAGACAATTCACCACACCTTTACAAAGCTGACCGCAGATTGTCCATGGAGGATAATATCTTCAAGATCGCTATCTCCATGAGCGACATGCTCGTCAAAGTCACCGTTTGTGTCATCGCCAGAAGCGATAGGGAGGGGCTTATTCTGACCGAATACATCTCCTTGAGATAGATCGTCTTGACGCAAATGAAATTTCCCAGTGTCCCCCTGTTGACTTTGAGAGGGCAATGTGCTCCACGTCATGCTGTCTTCCTTCATGGTATCACCAAATGTCCATTGCGTGCTAGAAGCAGGTTTATCATCTACAGGCCAGCTGTCGTTTCTGTTGATTGGGGTTTGATAGGGATTTTGTGATTGCGACCCATTTCTCGACGAGTAATCGGTATCCTGTGTCTCTGGCATCCAGGCAGGGTTGTCCGTGTCATCAAAAATCTTATCTGATCGGATACTCTCGATTGTGGATTGCCTGGAAAGCGGACTTGCGTGTTTGGGAGATGGAGGTAGCTGAAGACGCGGACCGAGCCCTAGAGACATAGACACAGGCAGTGAAAAGGCATTCAGGGATGGGAAACTGGAGCCATGATCATGAAGCAAATTATTGCTGGTGGAAACTGGGGGAATAAACACTGGGGGAGGTTTGCCGAAAACTGTTCCAGGAGAACTGGTGCGGCGAGAAGTTGGCGGCGAGTCTGGCGGAGTTGTTGTTGTGCTTTCCCTGTTCGGTCTTCGATGATCGTCCAGAACAGAAGGATCACTTGGTTGATGCGGTACCGGGCTTGGGATGGAGACATGTTTAGTAGCGACAACAGTGCTTAAAGACTTGTCCTTTATTTGAATAGCGCTATTCAGAGGAGGAAATAGGTCAGAAACACTTAGCCTCCGTTCTTCTAATTCTGGTTCTGCGGATGCTGTGTCGACCGAGTTGACCAGTATATCAGTGGAGGGAATGTCGGTAGTGATGGGAGGTGTATCGGCAGAACCTGAGATCCGCGTCATTTCTTCCTTCTGAAGTCTTTCCACTACCCTGGCCTCAGCAGCCGCACGTGCCTCGGCGAGTGCGCTGGTGGCAGCTGCAGCACCAAGCGACTTACTGAAACTCTTTCCAACCCTTGCGCCAAGATCTTCAACGGTTTTTTTTAAGCGGTCCAGCATTCCCTCCTGTCCCGAAGATTCCTCAACCATCGGAGGCGTTTTATGACGAGGTTGTGAAGTAGCTTTAAGAGGCGCTTCATCCGTCTCGTTACTCTTAGCACTCTTAGAATTTCGTTCCTGATCCAGGTTAACAATATCCAAAGACGTGAGCAGATCTCCGCTCTTGCGTTTCAGCGCGTTCGTGGAAGGGGGACCAGGAACAGCGAGAAATGTCGTATTGGCGTGTTTAATCGTGACCTCCAATGCTTTGACCTCCCTGGCCTTTTTCAACCATGACGTGCGTTTCCCCCCTGGCAGCGCGCCGGGTGTAGTTGCACCAGTCTGACTTGTACCAGCTGATGGATCACGAGAAGTACGAACAGATTTCCTAAGGGGTATTGGGGCAGGGAGTGTGGGGAATAACGTAACACCAAATTTGTCTCCGGGTAGGGAAACCTGGCTCGGGTCTTGAGACAGCAATTCAGGATCGCGACTGCCAGCATTTGAATCCAAGAAGTGAACATCAGGCGATTCTACTTCCGATTTCCTGTGCGCTGCGTTGAATAGCAATGCATTGGACGACGGCATGATGCTTTCGGGGGCATCCGTAGGTTTCGTCGGGTTGGCTTCAGGCAACGTTGGTGGTAAAGGCGGGATGCCACCAGGTGATTCTACTTCCGATTCTTTGTGTGCTGCGTTGAATAGCAATGCATTAGACGACGACATGCTGCTTTCGGGGGCATCCGTAGGTTTTGTCGGGTTGGCTTCAGGCAACGTTGGTGGTAAAGGCGGGATGACGTGATTATGCGCACTCTCAGGCACCTGCGGTGATGGAGAGTCTAATGTAATGGAGTGGAAAGTATCGGAGGATGATTCGGCCATGGCCATAGATTGACTGGAGTGAGCATGCCTATGATTATCGCTCATTGTTTGCGGTTCAGGAAGGGTACATAGGGCTGGAGTTGGCGGAATTTCTGAATTTCGTCGAGAGTGTATATTTAACTCAGAGTTTTCATCGTCTTCCGCGATGACTGATAAATCATTCTGAGCCAGAAGTGCAGGGGCAAGAAAATCACTGCTGGATGTATCTAGGGCAGTCTGTGAAGCTTGAATGTCCAGGGGTATGCCTGAAGGAGCGATGAAAATGTCACTAGCGACCATATGTTGGGGAGGGGGTAGGCTGGTTGCCTCAAGGGTAGGCAGATCCTTCGCCTGCAAAAGCGCCTTGTGTAGAGAATTCAGAGGTGCTACATTCTCTTTCAGCTCTTCATGTTCCTAGATAAATGTCAAAAGATAGGAGGAAATCTCCGAATGCATGACACACCTCCAAAGAGACCATGGTCCTCAAGTTTGACGGTCCCAGGCCTTTAGACTTCTTGTACGCCACCTTCTTTCTGCCAGGAGTCTTGACCAGTTCTATAATAGGACTTATAGGGACGTGAGCAGCAGTGTAAAAGAGCGGAGAAGGGACTGACTCCTGGCTAGGACCAGCGAGAATGTTCTCCAAATAATCGTCTAAGAAGATGAAGCCATGGGTATTGAGTTGATCTTTGAAAACCTCCCTTCCTGGGTCATTTGCCATGGTAAATCGGATAGCATTCGACCATTCAAGGAGACCCGCCATAGTTGGTGTCTACAATGGGAGACTCAGACTGTGGTTCCTGAGTCAACCAGGAAGAACGCGTCTTTCACGTGACCGTGCTTTCTCCAAAATATTTCAATTTGATTTCAATAGATTACCACGTTATCGAAAGGTATGAGGGTATATTGTTAGGAAGGACTCATGACTAGAAAACATCGAGAGAATGCGGACAGTCTGCAGCAGTGTGGCCGTGGCTCTCGCAGTCCTCGCAGAACAATCCAGACTCGACTTTCACTCCTGCTCCTTTGTTCAGTACATCGCACCCAAAGATGTCATGTCCTGGCCGCTCGCATATCTCACACACACCCTCCACCACCGCCACACTCCCCTTCGACATCTTTTTATCCTGTCGTGCTAGCTGCTGCCGTAGTCGCTCCACTTCTTGCTCCAGTTCATCCTCGCGGTATATCTACACAATTGTAAGCATCGTCCCCGTTCAACACCCTCAAAAATATACCTTGGATTCGACCAATGCCTCGAGCTCGCTTATTTCCTTGTTGAGCTGAAATGAGACGCGTCAGTATCAATTCGAGTGTCTTAGTAAGCCACATACATCATGAATAGTCCGTGTACTCCTCATCTCCACATCAACAAGTCGCTTGCGCAGCTGTTCTTGTTCCAACTACGCCCCCTGTCAGCCTATACACCCATTGTGCAAAACAAGTAGCAACGCACCTCCAGCCTACCTTTCTGCTCCTTGAGCTTCCGCGGCGAATCCTCATTGACACCCATGGTTACTTCTTCTTGCTCCAGACTCTTGTCGAGGTTCTCCTCCAAAATCTGCACCTCCTGTTCAGACGTCAAAAGGCTAGTGTCTCCATCTCTCGTATCGTTTAGCCTACCTCCCGTAGTTGGCTTGCCTCAGAAGCCAATAATTCATTCTCAGATTCCAAAATCTTGATCCGCTGCAGAGCGGCGACGTTTTCCTTCTGTAGCTCCTGTACGATATGTCTTTAGATCAACATCATCAGCAAGTTTCATCACCCAAATAGACCTCAATCTTACTTGAGGCCAGTGATCTCTTCTTTGGCAGCAGACACATCGTATTTCGAAGATGGAGAAGGTGGCATGGGCCGCAGAGTCTCTTGTAAACCGTTGTTGATAGTCACGTCTCTGTTCTGCTTCTTTCGAAGATTTTCCAATTCTTTGGTCGTGTCATCCAGCGACTGTAGTAAGGCACTCATTCTGGTCTCCTGATCACCGATTCTTTCATGCAGCTAAAAGATGCATAAGAAGTTTCTCCGACACCCGAGAGTGGTGCACGCACAGAAGTATTTTCTTGTTTGAGATCCTTTATTTCATCATCATCCTCGACAGCCGTCGTCTCACCGGCGCGATATCGCTCAATGATGTCTTGAAGCTGGGCAATCTCTTTCGTATACTCTACCTTGTCGTTCGCTGCGCGCTGAGTGGCTTCGGCCACGCGCGAGAACAAGTCGCCACCAGAATTATTCGCCACCAGACCATCGAGATTCTATTTTTGGATTGGCTGGGCGTTTACAAGAATATTTTCGAAAACATACCGCCAATTCTGACCGAAGATTTTCCACTTCTGCTCTCGCGTTCTCGAGAGCAACGGTACTCTCCCTGAGAGCTTCTTCGATCTCTTCTACACGACTCTTAGCTTTGGCTTCCGATTTCAAGATTTGTTCGACCTCCTTCCGACCATCGCTAAGTTCCTTCCTCATTGTATCCTCCTTTTCCTTCAAACGCTTCATCCGCTCGCGCATAAGGGTCTCTTCCCTCTCAGCAGAGGCCTGTGCATCTTCAAGGGCATCCTCCATAGTGGCAATCTTGCGTTGCAAGTGGACAATCTGTTCTCGGAGAGTTTCATTATCAATCTCGGCTGCAGAAGCTCCATTTAGTGAAGGAGGCGGCGGAGATGTCGCCTTCTGAGCGTTCTGAAGTCGTGTTTCTAATGTCGAGATTCGATGCTCCAGATCATAGCGTTGGCTGTCCGCGGCACTAAGGCGTTCCTCGTATAACGCGATCGTTTCCTGCGAAAATAAGCACAAGATGCGATTGATGGATGAAAGAAGTTTACCTGACCCGCAGAGCGTAGCTCGTCAATTTGGGCCCCAAGCTCAATCTTCTCGTCGTGTAACTCTGCCGTCACCTCTGTTATTCGAGATTCCAATGAAGTTATCTCCTCTTCCTTAGCTCGAATGACAGTCTCCTTTTGCCGGGCGGTTGCCTCGTGTTCGCTAATTTTGGATCGCAACTCTTCTGTGGCCACAAGTTCGGCATCCAAATGGCCGCGGAGGGCCGCAAGATCGCTCTCTTTGGCAAGGTTCTGAGCATCCAGAACTGCTTGGAGCCGACTTTTGTCGTCTTCCGACATTTTTATGCGTGACTCTTGGTTTTCCTTTTCCGTCATCAACGCTGCTAGGGATGCCTCGAGATTGGTGATTTTTGAGCGCGCATCGTCCAGAGCATGCTGCGCTTCTTGGTCGGCTTTGGTATCAGAAGATGACTGAACCGCACGGAGGCGTTCATTATCATATTCAAGAGCATTGATTCGGGACTGGAGTTGATCTATAAGGGCATGGTCATCGACGGCCGAAGATCGAGTTGAAGCAACAGAGTCGGAACGTGTATGGGTCAATTTGGGGTGATAGCTCCTATCTTGCAAGCCCTTCGAGAAGGCGTCTAGATCCGATGCATCAATAGGATCCGTCGAGTGGTCATTCAAGGAGACGGAACGGGAAGACATGAGGGGAGCTGGAGGTGGCATAGCCACTGCGCTGGGTATTCGAGCCCGAGGTGTACTCAGGGATCCAGAAGGTCTAATTTTGCTGGGGGTGGGTAGGTTACCACCGCCTGTACGGCCATTCAGGCCAGGCTTTGGGGTTGCAAATGGGGAACTAATGATTCGTGTAGGAGAAGCAGTACTCCGAGGGTCATGAGAGGGTGAAGAAAGTGATCGTGTGGGGCTTTCCAGTTCTGAAAGGCGCCGTGACGGGCTTCCAGCAGCAGCGTCCCGAGAGCTTAGTTGTTTGGCGGTCATAGACACGTACTTAGAAGCCCTAGATCCTGCAGTAAATTTCTCAACAGGAACAGAAAGCTCTGGTTTGACGGAAGTTGATTTGGTTAGAGGCCGACGAACACGAGCAGCAGGCGTGGTCCCAGGTGTAACGCGCCCCGAAGAAAGGGAAGGAGTGATTCGTCCAGTATTCGAAGACGTCACACGACCGTTGGATATCGAAGATGGCAACGACATGCGGGGTCCTGTTATTGATGAAGATGCTGAGGGGGTTATTCGTCCAGAAAGAGCTGGCGTGATACGCCCTCGGGAGGATGCGACGGAAGATGGCCGCGGAGCAGCACCAACCCCAACTGTGGGAGCAGAGAGCTTTACTACAGAGACAAAGACGCCGCACTTATCTGGACATGAAAAGTATGAAACTCTGTCGAGCAACACAATCCACGAAAAGTGACAAGATTAGCGCGAGGAAAACGCAAACTAAGAAATCGATTTGGACCTACCCATTGACAGTTCCATTATTTTTTCCCTTGCCTGCGAAACCTCCACTCAATTGCACTCCAGCCCAGGTACCTTGCTTTCCCTCGATCGGCCCAAGATATCTCAAAGCTCCTTCAAATCCCAATGATTCGATTCGCACATTGTCGCCGACTTGATACGCTCTGGGAGCCATTTTCGGAACGTCGTCCTCAATCCTGCTGGCAGGTCGACTGTGCGATTGAACTGGGGTCTTTGCTCTGGGGTATATGTTGCTCGTGGACGAAGATGTAGATGCAACAGAAGAAGGACGGCCAGGAGCCGAAAGACGACCAGATTGAGATAAAGAAGGGTCCTTGGACGGGGTAGTGGTGAAAGCTGGACGATGGTGGGCTGGATCATTGGCCTTGATCGCCTCTGCAAAGGCACGAGACATGTACTCGACATCGGGGGTGGTGGGGTTGTGGTGGACGGTAGACGAGGCTCGGGAACGGCCTGGGGTCGGGATGCCACTTACTCTGCCTGGCCCAGGGATTCCAGATCGAAGTTTGCCAGGAGTCGCAGACATGCCGAGTCGAACCCAACTTTCTCATTGCTATATACTCCATCACGTGCCTGGTCACGTAAATTACCGCTACGCGTCGCTCTCCTCCGCGCTCGTGTCCTCTCCCTCTTCCTCATCTTCAACCGCCGCGGTCCAGTCAGAAACATCCAGCTTCTCGCCCTTCAACGTCTCCCCCACTTCAACTTCATACCCAGCCTGTGTCACACAGCGCGTCAGTTCCCCCTTGGTCCCGATCTTCGTGTTCTTCCCCAGGATACACCCCTCAAGCTTAGCCCTATTGGGTTCTTTATCAGAAAGACCCACTTGGTGCTGGGGAATAGGCGCACCCGTCCTCTACCACACAATGATCTAATAGAACGCATCCAACAATCTTTGCCATCTTTCCAATTACGCAGTGGCGTCCGATAACGGACTTCTTTATTGTCGTACGTTCAGACACCTGCGTTGAACCTCCTATTATAGTATCGCTAGATATCTGTGCCTTTTGGTCGATCAAAGACCTGTCTTTTGGTTCTGTGGGCAGAGTATAAGTAACCTGCGAAAGGAACTGTAGGAGGTTCAGCAAGATTCAAGCAACGCATTGCAAAGAGACACACTCTTCTGTTGATCTCAAGGAATTTAGTTATAGTATTGACCCGGGTCGCAAAACCGGCTTCCGCACGATGAACGACGATTCCCACTCTCAAGCTGTTAGAACCGCCAAAATCATCGTCTCCTTCTGTTGGAGAGGGCGGGACTGATATCGATGGTTCTCTTGACAAGATGTTCCCATTACGCAAATCATGAAAGGCATTCGTGTCTTTTGACATGGTCGAGTGTTGCAGAGCTAGAACTTGCGACGTGGAATTTGTGATCGGATTGAGGTCTAGCTCAAGGTGAGCGAATAAAGGGGAGAGTCGAGTCAAACCACAGACATCGAGCGTATTTTCTTCTACGAGTGCGCTGATATTGTACCTTCAACAACCACGGAAGAAATTCTTCTCGGAAGGAATCAAAGTGGCGTTTTTCATGGAGTGCATCCAGCACAGCTCGTCGACAGACATACACGTGAGAATCTTGTAGATTCGATGAGAGTTTTGTACGTGGATACCTGGAATCAGATGAGAAACCTCGCTGAGAATGATGTCGAAAAAGGACAGGTTGACAGACCGCGATAATAAAGCCATGCGCAATTCTATTTCTTCTGCATTCCGATCCTTGTCATCGGGTGTGTCAATATGAAGAAGTGTTCCGGTTGCTTCATCCCAGACAATGTGGGGGGATTGAGGGTGCGGCCCCCATTCATCTGGGAAGGCGCCCTTTTCAGGCTTGTGATCTGCAAACCAACAAGTGGTCGCGATAGAACCATCGGAGATCGCATCCGTGCGGAATTTATTCAAAAGAACACTCAAAGGTAGCGAGTGTGGGGGAATGAAGTCACAGGGGACAAGAACGAAATCCTCGGTTATTCGACTCGAAAAATGGCGAAGAATGGTGCAGGTCCCGACACTAGTATCTTGAGATTCCTCGTACGTTTGGAGGTCTATCCGTAGCGTTGATGAAGAAACAGCTGCTCCAGAGTGTATGTGATGATATATTGCTGGTCGGTGGTTTGAAGGACAGATCAAAAGTACATCTTATCATCGAAGGTGTCAGTTTTAAGGAATATGCAAGGAGACTGTTATACCATGGATCCCTGATTGCTCTATCCAAGACAAAGTGTAGTCGATCATCGGTCTGTTGGCAACAGGAAGCAAGGCCTTTGGACATGGCTCATCGCCATAATTGCTTGTCAGAGGGAGAAGCCTAGGAGGAATGAGATAACGAAACGGATGGAAGGAAATAATTTACTCGTTCCCAAAGCCAGCCAGTAAGACTGCGAGGAACTCCCTTTTAACGAGACCGACAGACTCGCGTTCAATGTCCATCGTAAAAAGTAGGGGTTTGCAATTTCTACTTTCACTTCTTTCGGAGTCAGGTGATCACGTGTGCATGTAGGGCCTGGATGGCAACCTCGTCCTCGTCCGTCCACCAGCTGTACAGGAGGCTCGAAACCATCGGTAAGGGTGCCTATGGCTCGGTACACAAAGGGGAACACATTCCTACAGGCAATGTCGTCGCCCTCAAAATCATCAATCTTGATGATAAATCTGGCTCGGACGACGTTGGAGACATTCAGCGAGAGGTAGCACTGCTCTCTCAGCTTCGCGACGCTCCCAACATTACCCGGTATTATGGATGCTACATGGATGGTCCTCGTGTCTGGATTGTAATGGAGTTTGCTCAAGGAGGGAGTGTGTTGTCGCTCATGAGAGCGTCAAGGAATGGCTGCCTTGAGGAGAAATACGTCGCTGTCATAACCAGGGAAGTTCTCGTTGGGCTCAGTTATCTTCACAAGGTTCCCGTGATACATAGAGACATCAAATCTGCCAACATACTCGTCACCGCCTCTGGGAAGGTAGTCATCTGTGACTTTGGCGTCGCTGCACTTCTTGCTACCTCATCCAGCAAACGAAATACTTTGACAGGAACCCCTCATTGGATGGCGCCTGAGCTTCTTCAAACTCTTCCTATCTATGACACCAAGGCTGATATCTGGAGTCTGGGTATCGCGGTCTATGAGATGATCAAAGGCAGCCCACCCCATCACACTCTGGAAAATATTAAGGTCATGGATATCATTCCCAAGGAAAAACCACCACGCCTCGGCGAGAACGAGGCGGGAAAGGACTTGCGGGACTTCGTGGCCATGTGCTTGAGAGAATCTCCAGCTGAGGTATGCCGTTCTCAACGTTACGGTCCCTTCTTTGACCAGGTTTTGGCAGCGCCTACCGGCTGATGAACTCAGCAAATCGAAATGGATTAAATCGGTTGCTAAAGTCAGCGTATCTATCCTTAAAGATCTCGTCATTCGCTTTGAACAAGCTGCCAAGAGAGCCAGTCTTGCAGAACCATTAGACTGGGAAGAAGAGGAAGAGCGAGAGTACGCAAATCTTATAGTCTTTAGAGGATTGATCTTCATGCCTTCATCAATTGCAGTCTACTGGGATTAGATGTCGGAGACGACGAAAGTGTGTGGGAATTTGAAACCGTCCGTGGCCGTTCCTTTCAACCCGAATCGTATGGCGAAGGTCCATCTGAAGCAGTGCGCCAATCAATACAAGCATCTCCACCATCATCGAATTTTCCATCGTCACTTCGCGCTCTCTTTGAGGATGATTCTTCACCGCCCCAGCAAATTTTACGACCGCCTGCTTTCCAAGTCCCTTCTCACCCTGGTACACCAAGTCCCCCAGGTTCCATTCCTCCGTCAACATCATCTTCTCCAGGGAAAGAACGAATAGTAGTCAAGCGACTGTTGATGCAGGATTCCTTCGGAGATGAACCAACAGTCAAACAAAAAACTTTCGTTTATCCACCTCGAGGAATAGCACGATCCCATTCTAAGTTATCATCAAGTGTCCCTAGTTCTGATGATGAAGTTGCCTTGCATGCCGTTTCTGAATCCAAACTCCCTCCTCCCTTACGTATTCTGCCCAGTTCATCTCTAGATAATCTTGGCGATCCTCTAATGAGAAGCACCCTTCGTGACCCTCGCTCTCTTTGGTCGATTCGCAAGCCTTCTGAGATCAGCACGACACTCATACCTAATGATGACGACCTTGTCAGTGACGAGGCAAGCCCATCAACGACCATCACTCCAGGTCTTCCTTCCTCCAGTTTGGAAAACCCTCCTGTGAATCGACATGTCATGGGCCGAAGAAGGTCTAAGAGCACCGGAGAGGCGCTCGATCCTCGCCGCAATGGTCGGGCGGACCTTGATTTGGCGTCTCCTTCTGCTTTCCATTTCCCTCATCCCTCTCCTCCATCTATACAAACGTCCTCGACCTCACATAACTGTTCTCCCACCCATTTCAGCTCTTTGACATCCGTAACCTCGCATCAAACGACTTATTCGCTAGACACGTCTGCTTCAACGTTACACAAACATGCACCAAACCCGTTACCTCCCTCCGTGCTTCGCACCAGATCAGCAACCACACTTCCCGAGACAGAAAGTCAATTTCACAAAGGTCAAGTTAACGGAGCGCCTCTTTTGCCACCTTTGAAGCCATTTGCGTTGTCGGACAGGACTAGAAACGGCCATGACGCTAGTACTAATATGAATTCCTCCGCGCCTGGACTAAAAGATGTTCTCAAGGCAAGTTTTCTCTTTATTTTGATTAAGAACAATAATTGAATGTTAGCGCAGATACCCTCTTTGACATCTGAACATCATCTGGGAATGTCCGATCTTTTGCCACCCTCGCCATCTGCTTCAGCCGTTCGCAATTTCTTTCCATCACCGAGTTCTCTCAGCTCTGTAACGAACATCATTGACTCTAAACGACAACAATTACCATTTCGCGAAGCAGTAGTAGCTGCCGCTTCCAATCCCTCAGGTCACTTACGGTCCAATACGCCACCACCACTCCGACGCATTGTGACAGAACCTCCTGCGGCGTCGTTATCGTACGAGAGAGTGACTTTGCACGCGCGAAACACGTCACTTGGAAATGGGGCAATAATCGCGCCACTTCACGGCCCACCCATTACATCCTTAGATTATGGCAAATTAATTATGGCAGACAACACATACTCGGAACTTGCACGAACCATCGACGATCTCGCACAGTGGCTGGCGGTCGTGGAGGTGGGACTGAGCGGAATACTAGATAAACTTCCCGCCGATACCATCGAGGAGGAACAGGAGGTGGGCAACGATGTCGACGAGGAACAAGTCACACCTAATTTTTCGGGTCATCCACGCAAGAAACAATACGTGGCGATGCATGACTTCCAGTAGGACACTGATATAAGCGCGGATGTAAGAGTAGGCGTGATGTACAATCAATCTAGATGCATATACTTATCGAGAGCGCTAAGTAAAGAAGAGATCTTGAAGATTTAAAATTAGGTGTTCATCGCCTAGGATATGTAGCTATTGGCAATAAGGTATTCCGTGATAATACGGACACTTTCAACCACGTCCGTTTCATGAGTCTTGATGTGTATTTCAGGATTTTCTGGCGCCTCGTAAGGAGCAGATATGCCAGTAAAATCTAAATACAATGAATTAGTAGAGTCACTTCACGTATCTTCAGAGAAACGTACCTTTAATTTCCCCAGTTCGCGCCTTTTTGTAAAGACCCTTTGGATCTCTTGCCTCCACGACATGAAGAGGAGCATCAACGAAAATTTCAAGGAAAGGTATACCCGCTTTTACATGGAGGTCACGGGCCAACGCTCGATCAACGAGGTAAGGCGATATAAAAGCCGTGACAACAATGCACGCAGAATCTGCGAAAAGCTTTGATACCTGCCAGAAAGGTTCTAGAGCCATGTATGAAGGACTCGCTGAGGCACATACCTCGCCGATCCTACGGATGTTTTCATTTCTAGATTTTTCGTCGAAGCCCAGATCCTTGTTCAAGCCAAATCTAACATTGTCGCCATCGAGACGATAGACATATTTGTGTAGATGCAAGAGATGCTGCTCTAGGGCACAGGCGATAGTCGACTGAGGCACTGTATCATCGTTTCGTCACTCAGGTTTGTAGAGGAACTTGGGCAGACCTTGCCACTAGCGCTGAGGCCAGTCAGCCAAATCGTGACACCCTTCTGTTTCAAGAACTCGGAACGTTCAGCGGCAGTTACTGAACCTGATGTGGGTGTGATTGATAAGTCAACTATTTCTTGTGAGGAGAAACACTATAACCTGGGTGAAAAGTGATGTTGGTCGCCATTACGTGTCGCAATGAAAGAGAGACACTGACCCTGCTAAAGTTTTTGCAAAACTTATCTGATTATTTTCTGGCATGAGCAAGAGTCGCGCGATCGATTTGATCAAATGACTCAGACCAGATGTACATACGTTGTAACTCTTATATATGTAGTACTAGAAATGCACGAAAGTAATTATTCTAGGTTCATTGCCCTTAGACTACGAGTTACACTATTGGAGACACACGGTATCATCCTTCCAAGCCATCAGCGTTTGCGTTCTCTTCGTCCTGTATCTGCATTTCTTTGCAAACCCAGGCGATAATTCGTTCGATTGCTTCCGTGACTTCCTCAGTCCCCAAGGGTTGATTGACTGGTGGGCAATGCAAGAATAGAACTTGGCTGTTCCTGCGCCTTTCATAGGGATTGGCAGTCCGTTTGGCCTCTGCAAGAGAGCAAAAGTATATAAAGTCGCAGAGATAGTGACCAGCGTCCATGGAGGTATATATTTGCTGTGCAAGGTCAATCAATAGAAAAAGCAGCCTCATACTCTCGACTGACCTCGATACCAGACTGCTTCAGATCTTGAACCAGCCTCGTCACATCAATTTCAGTCGGAAGCTCATCAGGAAAGGACTCGTATTGAACCCCAAAACCGCGCGTTGGCCTAGCAGATGTATCTGATCCAATGTGTTCAATCATCTCCAAGCCCATCCGTTCTCTTTCGATATTCTCGGCCGCGAGATGATCGTCAGGTCTACGACTGAAATCTTTGGGCATGAAGCGCGAGAGAGGCGCGAGTTTTCCGTCTGCGTCTTTCATATGATAACCCAACTTGTGGCCCTGCCTTTCCATCCTAAGTGGGCCACGACCAGCGACGCCGATGTGGAAGATAAAATCATAGCCCGAGGGTGGGGGTGGTGGAAAGCTGTCTTTGACCGTGTGGGGCAATATCGGTGGTCGTGCATGGAGACCAGGGACGACTGCAAGGACAGCCTCATAGGAAACTGGGATCTCGAGGGCAGATATGTGGATTGGACGAGGACGGCCTCGGGTGCCAGCTGCAGCAGGATCGGGGGAAAGAGTGGTGTTGTGCAGAGGCTGGACGGCCAACCAAGACGGATTCACCTCATAATGATGGAACGGCTAAGCTTCCCTGGAATTAGATGTTTTCCAGCAAATTGCTAGGCACAGCTACACTCACGCCAAAGCCAGTGACGAGCACATTGAATGTCGCGTCCTCAGGCGAGTCTCTGGGAATCGTAGGCATGGGTATCGTAATTAGAACTGAGCTAGAGATACTGTCCTATCCCAACCATCATGATCTCGCACGCACGGGCCAGATCTCACACTGGCCGACCTTCCCACTCTCTGTCTCCATTAGCCTCATGCTCCCACACACAAAGCGCCGTTTCGTCCCATATCTTGTCCGTCATATCCCCTTCTCGTCTTAGAAAAACTTCTCCTTCAAACTGTACTGGAAGGTAGGTGTTATGCACCGGGTGTCTGGCCATCCAATTGACATCAGCGATGTTTGCATTCTGTACTTGTAGTTTGACAACTTACGCGTAACTCGGGTTGTACATGTAAGCTTTCCCATAGCCCAGGTCTTTCATTAATTCGGTAGGTGCATTTCGCATGGACATGGGCACCGGAATTGTCAGATCTAGTTTGGCGGCCACCTCTGCGCGGTTATACGATTCGTAGGCACGAGTAGACTTGGGTGCCTCTGCAAGATATGCCACGAGATGAGCCAAATTGATACGGCATTCTGGCATGCCTATTGTTTGACAGGCTTGCAGAGTAGCCATGGCCTACTCACTTCGATAAAGAATTCGATCAGGTCACGCTATAGTATCTCACCAGTGGAAGGGCATGGTTATCTGCCAGGCCGATATCTTCACTTGCACAAACAACCATACGACGCGCAATATACAAAGGGTCCTCTCCTGCAGTAAGCATTCTTGCAAGCCAATACATTGCCGCACTTCCTTGACTTCCCCTGACGCTTTTGTGTAGTGCAGATATCATGTCGTAATGACTTTCGCCCGTGCGATCATAGGAGGCTGATACAGAACGCTTCAAAGCTGTCAGAAGAGATTCTTCCTTGATTTCTTTGGGCGATTTGATAGCAAGCTCCAGGAGGGATATGGCAGCCCGGGCGTCTCCAGCCGCTAGCGATGTGATGCCAGAAAGTATTTTTGAGGTTATCTGCGGGAAAGAAGTAATGGCATCAGAAGAGGAGAGTGCAGGCGGTTCCGAAGACGTTGGTTCTGATTCTGTCGGCCTTGAATTTACTGAGATATGCCCGATACGCTTCAGTGTATTGACGAGAATTGTCATTATCTCGGCATTATTAAGTCGTTCAAGCACGAATACTCTGTATATACGTTAGCGGCACACAGTGAATGAACATCGCGAACAGCTTACCTGCAACGACTGAGCAACGCACCCGTAAGCTTGAACGACGGATTTTCCGTAGTGGCACCTACAAGCTAAGAGGCAGATCAGTACATTAGAGATCACATTTACCTGTGACTTGATACCTGTACATGGCCTTGTTCAACATACGGGAGAAAAATATCCTTTCAATGATTGACTTCATTCTAAGCCTTGACTACATAGCGACTAGCATACCTGTTGGGATTTATTGAAGCGGTGAACTTCATCCAAGAATAGTATAGTTTTCCTATTTAGCAATAAGTATATGAGGCAATTAGTCAACTTTGACTGAAAACCATTGAAGCTAACCGTCCAGTGAGAGCGAGCGTATTCTTTGCCTCTTCAAGAGTTGCCCGTACGTCAGTAATGCCGACGTTAGTTGCACTAAGCTCCTTAAAAATACAGTCAGCTTGTTTCGCTATCAACCGCGCCAGAGTGGTTTTCCCAGATCTAATGGATGGCAAGCAGTTAGTAACGCCTCTCGGAATGACGCAAGTATCTTGCCCTGGTGGACCCCAAAATATGATTGACCCAGCGGATGAACCATCAAGTGTCTTCAAAAGCAGAGAATCTGGACTGATCAGATGGGACTGTCCAACGAAGTCGCATAACACATTAGGACGGAGTTTTTCTGCAAGAGGCGCAGCTGCTTCAAGATGAGCAAGTTTGTTCCGCTTGAGGGGTGGACGACTTGTCGTATCTTCGACAATCGCACGTTTGTTCGAATGCGTGCTTATAAACGGGGAGCCGTTAGATTCAAAAGAAGTCTTTTTAGGACCTTGGATGAAAATTGGGGCGATTGGGTGGGAAGATGAGGGGCTATTCAATTTGTTTTGGGTATTGGCCTTTGCTACCGTTCGAGGTGGCATAGATGAACTACTCGAAGTTTGAGATGATGATATTTCCAGATAATCCTCGCAACCACTGTCGATATGTTCGTTGATGACCTGGGCAGACACGTCCCGCGAACATATGGGACTTGACGATATCGGGTAAGTTTTTTACGGTGCAACAGAGGGTAAACAGCCAAGAACGTCGCACCATGTAACTAGGAGTCTAATTAGAAAGTAAGCCTGCAGACACGAATGGTGCTAGCACCTGTCTTTGTGGGCATTGAAATCAATCAAGTTTCCAGTTGATGGTGGTCAAACGAATGAAAAGATTTCATTACGTCATCAGTACAAGCCTGGAATGAGTCTCTGTGGTACCCTTTCAACCCAATCTGCCCATTCATCTCCAAACGCCTTCGACAGAGCCTCATCCTCCTTGTACATCCGTATCAGAAGACCAAACGTGACTGTGGTTACTATAATCAAGTAAATCATTGCGATCCCCTGTCCAGATGTCGTTTTGAGTGGCCCACATTCTCGCGCCCACGACCCCTTGCCGTATGCAATCAGTTCATGATTGGCTTCACAATTTCAAAGGACATACCGAGCCCGCATGGCAGATTATGATGCCAAAAACGCAGAGAACAACACCCGAATATCCGGGATGACGGATAATGGAATAAGGGCCAGTTGTTACAAGTTTGTGGTTGGCTCTCAGGCTCATCTCGAACGTGAACAGTTGACCTAGTTCACGATAACACCGATGTCGGATAAATCCTCCTAATGCCGTTAAGGAGGTGCCCAGAAAGAACAATGGGGAAATCTTGATCTTTTCTTCTGTACCGTCAATCGCCAACGCTGACAAAATGTTTTGAGATACTTTTAATTCTGGTGTATGACTGGCCAAGATGACCATGGTCTCTCCAATCGCAGCCGTCCAACAAATCAACTAGGTAACTGGATCAGCACTCGTGAGGGTCGATCGTGAGAGCACCCTACTTGAACGATGACAGGACCAGACCGCTGTTGCAGTAATTTTTCCATTTTTGATGAGGACAGCATCTCTTCTGGCAAGACAGGAGGTTGTGGGGCAGTCGTAGTAACCTGCAGGCCAATCATGGCGATAAACATGCATGGTATCCTGAACAACGACATGTAAGACAGGTTTTATGTCATTGATAGAGGCACGACGTTCAGCTTTTGTAGGCCTTCATGTGTGCTTGGATTATTAAAGAAACCTCTAGAAGGGTGCATCCAATGAAATGGCCCAATGAATAGGCCCAGTGTATAGTGGCGCACCGAAAGCTTCGATTGATGGAAGCATGAAGGTACACCGCGGCCATTCACCGTCAAGAAGAATTCATCTCTTGTGCGGACTGACCTGAATGTAGCAAAAGTATTAGGAGTGCCGAGTCTCAAATACCATCCATTAGGAAGTCCTTTGATTGATCCAGCATGAACCGAAAAGTTCGGAATGCAAGTTCGACAGTAAGCACCACTCTTCCATCTCAGGTGAATAGGGTTGCGATTGCAGTGCTTTCGTGATCGACACCACTAATATCTTGGGTTCTTTTCCCCGATGGCGGACACTTTCTACTCAGAAAAGGTTGTACGTATCAGGGTGATGGACGTGGCATATGAAGGGCTCATTCAGCTTGGGTCGGTCGCAGGGCTCGGCAACACTACGATTGCTCAATTGGAGAGAAATCTTTTTTGTTTTGCAGAATGATCTACAAATGTCTAGGTCACCACATCATGGCCTCCACCTCACAACACCATATCCAGGATTAAACGGATTCTGGCACGTATTTACTTGAGCACAGTCATGTCTTTCGAAAAACAGAGTTACATACGTTGCAGAGCATTATTGAGTTTTGTCACGCGAGACTGGACACTCAGGTCAATAGTTTTGTCACCAAAATCGACGATAATCCCGCCTAACACCGAAGGATTGACCTTAGATAAATGAGAAGGCGTAAGAAAAAAAGAGTTGGATGATAGCATACCTTGTTGGTAATCTTCAGAACCTTTGCTTTCTGACCAGCCTGCGATGCTTTGAGGGCAGTCTCGAGACGTGATAGGAGATCCTTGGCTAGAGGGTTTGCAGACGTGACGACGACATTAAGCTCGCCCCTGTACTGTGCAACGAGCTCATTGAAACCTTCAATAACACCCTGAGTCTCTCCAAGCCTGCCATTCTCAGAAAGGACAGACAAAAGGTTCTTGGTAGTGTCGGATATGGGATCCTTCTTGGAGGCTGCGCTATCAAGCTTGGCAAAGAACTCTTTGAGGGCAAATGTACGCTCTGAGGCAGACAAAGTGGGGTTGCTTAAGAAAGCGCTGACTCCGGGCTGAGTAGCGATGGTGTTGGAGACGAGAGCGAGGTCAGCATGGACCTTGTTGAGTGCCTGAGGCGACTGCTTGAGAGCAGCGCCATAGACGGCGCTGGAGTACTTGAGGGCGATTGCAGAGGCAGCACGACGACCAAAACCGGCGGCAACGACGGCTGAGCGGGCGGCGGTGGTGAGCAACATGGTGATCGAGGAGGGCGACGAAAGGCTTGGAAAAGGACGGTCGTTCGGACGACGCCGGGTCAGTCACGTGTACATAAATTTACGCGCCGCGTAAGTAAGCCGTCGCCTTACAATGAAGTAGTTAGCACTGAGCATTCTCTCGGAATCCCTTCTTTACGATCATTGGGACGATCTTCATTGCCGGAAAGCACCTCGCCGTCACAATACCACCTTTCTGACGCGACCACGTCGCAGCCGCGTCCTACACATTGTTCATACAAAAAGAACAATAATCTTTGGTAAATCCGGACAATGGCCTCATGCATTCACCAATTATAACAACTTCCTGCAGGACAGCACCTCTCTCCCACCCTCATGCTCTTCTCTCCCGCCAGGCTGCGAACAATTTCTCTTTCCCTTCTTCTCTCCTTCTCTTATGCCAAAGAGGCATCATTATGTGTGTTACAAACCCCCCACGTATCCGAGTCATTTTCTCTGATATCCCACGACAGTTACTTCTTCTGTCACCTACTGTGAACCTCCAGAATCTCTTCTCATACAACAGTTTGACACTGCTTATTTTGCCAAAAACGAATCTGTTTCTTTCAATATTTCTGCCGCCAGCGTTGTGCGTTACTCCGCAGCTCCATATTATTCTATTTATAACCCGTCTATCTCGTGTAGGAAGCCAACGTCAATGTCACGGCCAATCTTCTCCTCAACGTCTATGGTATTCGCGCCATCAACGTCACTCTCGACCTCTGTAACATCTTCGGTGGCGCCCTATGCCCACTACCTATGTATAACTTCACGGGGTCCGACTCAATATCCTTACCAAAATCTCTCGGTGTCCAAGATAAGATACCAGACATTGCCTTTACAATTCCCGATCTTGAAGGCGTTGCTCAGCTTGTCTTGACTGAAGTTGGCACTGGGAAAGTTAAGGCTTGTGTGCAAGCAACCTTGTCAAACGGATGGTCAACCCATCAAACATCGGTTGAATGGGTGACAGGTAGCATCGCTCTCGCTACGCTTCTAGTGTCTATCTGGCAGTCACTGTCTCCAGAGGCTATACTGCCTTTCAGGCTCATCGATCTTCTCTTCCTCTACCAAACTATCGCATCGACTTCACTCCTCAGCCTCAATTACCCTTTGACGTATCGTGCATTTACCCTCAACTTCGCATGGGCAATTGGCTTATTCTCCACATCACCAACGTCATCATTCCAGCCATCCATCGATCGGATGCGTCATTTGACCGGTGGTCATCTTGCAAATGCCACATCTGCATCGGCAGTGGGACTTGTCAACAGGAAACTCAGTCCATACAACCTAATTGGTTCCGTCACCCAAGGTTCTTCCCCTTTGAACCGGAGAGGCGCTGATTTTTCGGCAACATGGACTAGGTACTTGCTTTCCAATTTTCCTACATCCTTCCGTTCGACTCTAGCCTCTGCGACGCAAGGAACTGTCCAGACTGTCACGACGTCGTCATCAAATGTTCTTCAAGCTGGCATTCCAATCTACGTCAACACTCTTCACATCGCAACAGCCAATGCGTTTATGACTGTCTTCTTATGTTCGCTTATTCTCATGGCCTGTGCCCTGATAGTATTTCTACTGGCGTTCATGGCCCTCCTCGTCACAAGACATTTTTGGTGGCACAGCAATGAACATACAGTGAGGCTCAAACGTGCATACTTGTCGTTCGTACATGCGTGGGTAATCCGTTTGGTGAATGTTCTCACCCTGCACATCCGAAGCGCTCTCACTCACATTATTCATGCAGGCCTTGTTTTTATTTTTACCTGTCACCGCGTTTTCATTCTTCCAGTGGAGTCTTGAGGACTCGTGGCTTCCAATCCTTCTTTCCGTCATTGCACTTCTGGCCCTTCTCATCACTGTATCATATCCCGTTTTCTTTATCTTGTGCTTCGTACACCGTCAAGGCACAGACGCTCTATTTAAGGACATAGAACAACTCGCGTCCAAAGGTCCTCTCTACTCTCAATACCGCATCCCTCGCTTTTATTTTTTAATCCCTCTGCTGGTCGTTGCATTTTTGAAAGCAGTATTTATCGCCTTTGTTAAAGGCAGCGGCGAAGCCCAAATTATCTTGATGATAGTCTTAGAAGGGCTCACAGTCATGTCGTACTTGATCTTCCGGCCACACCGTACGCGAGGCGGAGATGTATTCTCAACTTTTCTCACCATCGTACGACTGGTATGCAACGGCTTGATGATTGCATTTGTAGAGCGTCTCAACGTTGCCCCCATCCCCCGAACGATCATTGGTCTAGTACTCGTCGCCATCTTCTCTTTAACGATCCTCATAACATACATCAACCTTGTCATCAATTCCGGCATTGCCCGATTTTGGAAACGGGACCGCTCGAGTGTTCCCCCACAGTCATCTGCCAATATATCTATCGTGGAGAAAGGTAACGAGACCCTCGACCACTCGAGCTCCTCAGGCCATATCATGAGACCAGCCAATCCCACCCCCGATAGCAGTAATTGTTTGGATTCCCATTTTCTTCAACCCTTCCCGGTCTCTCCTACCGAGACGGAAATAACTACCAGTGCCTACACAAGCAATAGAACGTCAGGGACTATGACCGTGGGGTCTCTTCTACCGCGAAGATGGTCCTTTTCGCCGCTACACTCCCCAACTGGCTCTTCTCAGATGCATGACCCACCATCATTCACTTCACACAATGACATGTCTAGATATCCTGCCAACACCCCTTCTGCATTGCTCAACGGAGATGAACATACATAGCATATTGGACTTGCTAGCTACTATATTTGCATTACTATCTATCGTCAATCAGCTAGCTGACTACATACAGTGTATCATATCGAGCGAGGTACCACGTACAACAAGAAATGTTGCAAGTGGTCTGAATAATTATTGATGTTTGAATACAGATAGTAACAAACACAACATCATGTTGCGTCCTGCCTGCACGCGACGCTTCCGATTCTTGTGGTCCTTTTCACAACAACGGAGTGTTCAAACCGCTGCTAGACCGTCCAATCCGTATCCTTTTCCTTCGAGCCTCAATCCCAGCCCACACCAGATATTTCATCTTCCTAAAAATGCTTCCGAAAGCGATATAAAGGCCCGATGTATATTTCCAAGTAACAACACCCTGTTTCACACTTACTGACCAAATTCTTCAAGACTACGAGCTTGTTCGAATCTATCATCCGGACAAAGCAGACCCGTTGATATCCTCTGAAGGAGCTCATGCCAGGTTTCAGTCCATCACCGCTGCATACGACGTTCTCCGAGGAAAAGCACCTCTCAAAGACTCGCCCTTTTCTTCCATGTCATCCTCTGTTCGAGACGTTAGGTATCCTACCACAGCGGCATGGAGAGCACGTTCAAGGCGAAATGAACTCTATACCGGGAAGGACGAACGATGGAAGGATCGTGTCATTCTTCTTGGTCTTGTAGCTGTGAGTTCGATCGAGTTTCATTTTTTCCCTCCCATATTGATGTTCCTTTGTGCCAATTATATCTTCAGACTGTCGCAATCCTTGTGGCACAGGTGTTTTCTACTCGACAACAAGCTCTTTCTGAGGCCATAACGCGTACCCGTCATTCAACTACGCCTCAAAGGCATCGAACACCCGTTAGTGTGACGTCGTTGGACGCTGACAATCCAGATCGTCGCCTGGAAGAGTGATGAGAATACATTCTACATAAGGAGGTTGCGGGTATGTCGTTAAACTTGAATAATGTGTAGTGTATTAAAAGACACATGAATTCCATTTTTTCCGCTTAGAAATACAATCCACTCCAACCCCTTGAATGCACAGAGATTTGATCGGCACCATCTTTGTCTCCTGCCCAGTGAGTCCACGTCTGACCGCTAGTACTTTCGAAGCGCTGAAGCCCTATGGCCGTGTACGACTTGGAGTCCAACTCGACTCGGCCACTGAAATCAGCCTCTTTGTAAGTAAGGTACATGTCTGCGTTGCGCGAAGACAGGTGGACGTTATCGATTTGACGCTTGAAAGTCTTGGAGCCAATATAGAAAATGTCCGTGCGTCCTGCACCAGTCGTTGTTCTGAGGGTCGCAGGTGACGGATGTTCAGGGTCTGAAGGGGCAGCCGGGTGGGCGCGGACGTTGGTAATGCCATTACCGCGTTGTGTAGTGATGGCAGTGCTGTTGAGGATTGCAACATCACCCACAATCCAACCACGAATGAGTTCAAGGGTCATGTGGTCACCGCGAATAGTTTGGCTAGGGAGGATGAGGTTGTTTTTATCGCTAGCAAACAACGTGACGTAGAAGGATTCCAACTCGATATCGGCATGAGGAGCAAATTGGACGTGTGTAGTGGCATGCGAGACGACATGAAGCTTCTTGAGGGCCAAAGGGATATATATGACGATGTCAAAGCGCAAGCACTCGGCCTCGGCACCTGGTGCTGAAATTACTAAACGGCTCCTCATTACTGAGCCATCCTCGTTCAAGTCAGGATAGATGATGTTGACTTTCTCGAGTAATGTCTTGTCGCTTGTACGAAGAGTCATTTCGTACTTGACGTCTTTCAAATCGGGGGCACCTTGGGCGATTACGAGAGTCCCGACAGCGCTCCCATGGAAGTCGAAAGAGTGGTCGTTTTCTGGTCCTATTTGAGCCGTCATGACCACCTTGGTGTTGTTGTATACATGGGGAGCAGTCAGACAGCCAAGCGAGCTGCTGAAGGCAGGCATGAGCTCTAAACCAGTTGGCGCATCCTATGACGTGTCAGAGGCTGGATACAGTTCCAGTGTGTGTCACATACAGATACAGCCCAGACTACAAGTTTGATAGAATACCAGATGGTGATGCCAGCGACGACGATACCGAATGCCTTCCAGAAAAGGGAACAACTGAGTAACGGTGAGCTAGGTCGTTCTTGAATGCACAGAATGGACGTACTTGAGTCCGCAACAAACACAACAACCACCCTTATGCTTCCGTCTGGGTCGCATCTCCGAGTCTATATTGAGAAGGCTGACACTCGCTTCATCGCCTTCACGATCCATTGCACTTGTTAGAGCAACTCTGCCTTCATCCGACGCTAGAGCGTTATCTGTAGACCGAAGCCGTCAATAACAAGACGGAATGGTGGAAGGAGCAGAGCGAACAATGCTGCTTGAGTTTGAGGGCCGCCATGACACCACCAATCAAAGCAAAAAATGAAAGCTCACGACGAGCAGGCTGTGGGACCATTATAGGCAGAGGTCAAGGAAGGACACAGAAAAGGATCGGGAGGGGAAGAATATATGTATCGATTATGTGTTGATAGTCGATCTGTTTATACGAGGGTCTGTATCTTTCTGATGGCCATTTTGGGGATACCGGTGAGTCCATTCGGCGTTGCACGGGGTGACAGGCGTCCATAAGCGCGACCAATGTTGTATGTATGCAGTACGGAGGGGACCATGCCGTGGACCGCGCTAGCAATGCCAACCCAAGCTGTTAACAATCAATACGACTTTCTTTCACTGCATGCATATGAGGAACTTTCGGCTTATAATATTATATTGAGCCTATGTGACCAAATATTGTTCAATCTTTGTTACTATATATTACTATTCTAATATCTACATAACACCAAAAATATAGTCAGGAGCAATAGCTTCGACACCAATTAGCAGAGAACAGCCTAGAACATACGGATTTCCAAATGAGAATGACATGTGTGAGAGCACATTCATCAAGTATATTTTATACAAAGAGTAATCTCATCTGCATACAGTAAACGTGTAGATATAGTCTCAGAAAGTCGACAGCTCAGGCCAGGGCGCCCTAGTTTAAATCATTTAGCTGCATTGCAACAAGAGACATTGGGAGACGTACCATGGGGTCCCACGGCGGCAGCACGACCTTCTGTCCAGACTCATAGATTTCAACGAGGGCCTTAGGGATATATGCTTTAGGTACGACGACTTGATACACGAACCTGCTCTACGTAAGAAGGGATAGAGACGAAAAATGCGTGCCGACTCACTGTTCAAACCACGCATCAGTCATGACAAAATAGCCCTTGTCACCGTTCGCATCACCCCAAGAGTTCTCAACCTTGTATCGGATGGGTTTTCCGTTGTCGTCCAAGTGGACGCCCGAGATGACCATGGCATGCGTCATGGCAGATTCCTTCGTCTGAAGACGCTCAGCTTTAGTCAGACCCAAGGTAATGTCAAATGCGAGCTCGTATTGGTATAGGGCAGTGTCCATGATACCGCCAAGTGTTTCCGAAAACTTGCCAACATCACAGCCAAAGAAGACGGGATGACCGGCCTTGATCGTCTGAGAGAGACCATAATTTATTCAACGAAAGGGTACGGAAGAGACGAAATAAAGTAACCTTGACTATAACGGCCTTAAGATTGTCAATTTCGGTGTTGACATCTAGAATACATGTGAGCTACAGAACATGTTGAAACGGGACAACGGACAGAGGACCGGACGAGCTCCCCAGACGTTCCCAAGCTTGTCGACAGTATAAAGTGTGGAATACGGGTTGCGGGGATCGTTTATGAGAGAGAAGGACTCGGAGACGGGATAAGGCTTGGAAACAAATGTCTTAGCGAACTCAAGTGGAGTGCCTTGCCACTTGCCAAACTTGCCATCGGCATCTGTGTACTCCCAAGTAAATGTCTCATCAGCGACAGGGGGAACACCAAGAGTTGCAGTGAGGATAGTATAAATCTCCTTAACGAGATCCTCCTTCTTGGCGCGGAGAGTGAAGTGAAGGATGTCTTCAGGGACAAAGGAAGCACGCAATGAAGAGGAGAGACGGCGTAAGATAAGAGCATGTTCGCGGAGCTTGGTCTTGACAAGGGTGTTGAGAGGACCAGAGAGGGATGAGTGAGTGGACTCGGGGAAAACAGCTTGAGGAACAAGACCGTAACGCTCAACAAGGTTGACGATCATGTCCCATTGGCCACCGTCGCTGACAAGGTCGCCGGACAGGTGATTGATGAGACGATCGTCAATGGGAAGATCAGCATGCTGTATGGAGAGCTCGAGATAGTAGTTGGCCTTGTTTAGTTTATCCCAGAAAAAGAGATAGGACTGTGACATAAGTATGGTTATGGGAACATGTGCATAACTATAGCATTGTAGCTCACTTGAGATAACTCAAAGTCCTTAAGCTTAAGAGCTTTCATGATAGGATAACGAAAGATGTTAGTGGAGGCAAATATCCAGCAACGGCCACTGCTTTTCTGATTAGTGATGGGGCCTGTCTTGAAGTCGATGACATTATTGAAAATATGGACATCAGAAATACGGGCATCACGAGAGGTAAGAGTAGTAGAAATATTGGAGTGCTGGAGAACTGTGCGTGCCAGGACGGTCTTGGGGTCACTAGATGCGTCAGATTCCCAGGAGGCAATGGTGGACTTTGTGAGAGAGCCGTCTGGGGACAGAGGAGAGGTGATACAGAGAGAAGCGACATCGGCAACGAGGTCTGCGGCAGAAACACGCTTCTCATCGTGGACGGCGGGGGTGGGACCAGCTTGTTGCTTGGACGGAGCGGAACCCATGGGTGGAATGGGAGAGAGCTAGGAATGGTCGTTAGCCTGAAATATATCAAGTCCCGTGACCAAACCGGATACACCACCTGCCGCCATGTCGCGTCTCCTCACCTTCCTCGTCGTCCTCTTTGCCGTCGCCGCTGCCTTTTATCAACTCACCCTCAGGCCCATTCTCGGAAAAGCTGGTCTCTGGCGCATAGTCGACTCCCTTGCCAATGACCGTTGCACTTCCGTTCCTGAGCTTCAGGCCTGTGAGAGTAAATTGCACCTTCCATTTCAGTCTGTTATGTACTACTGAGCATACCATAGAAATAGTTTTACATCAATCTACAGGCGTCTTGTACCTCGCATGCTCTCTGCCCTCCAGCAGGACATTTTGGACTCCTGGCACAAGTCGTCTCGATGCAGACCATGCGTCCTTCGATGACTATGTTGCCACTTACGATCTCGCCTCGAACCGCGTCACCCGCCTCAAATTCCTGAATTTCAACAGCGCCCGAGGCTTCTCATCCCATGGCATGGACATTGTTCCCTCTTCCTCGAACCCTGATGAGCTGTTCGTCTATCTCATCAATCATCGGGCACCGCTTGCCAATCAGTCTGCCCGTGAAGTAGGTGCAGACTCCGCTGTCGAGATCTTCAAAACAGTAGTCGGCAGCGACTCCCTTATTCATATCCGTACTGTCCAAGACCCTGTCATTATCTGTCCCAATGACCTTGTAGGGTACCCAGATGGTGAAAGCTTCTATTTCACTAATGATCACGACGAGAAAGTCGGATTTGTACGTCCTACTCATTAATGGGTACTATAGGTAAAATGTTACCTAATCGCCGTTACGACAGATACGTGAACTTGATTTCCTTGGGCGTAAATCGTCTTCCGTCGGGTATTGTCACGCCGAAACTGGATGTAAGCATGCAATCACCAAGATGCAAGGAAATAACGGCATTGTACGAGCCCAGAATGACACTTTCTATGTTGTCAATACTTTGGCTGGCTCTATAAGTATCCTCGAGAGACAGTCAGATAATACACTTGTCATAACAGATACGATCCTGACAGGTGAGCACTAGCTTGGGTTTTCGTGATTCCTCATTCGGACTTGTCCATAGATCGTACCTTGGACAATGCCTCTATAGACTCAGATGGGGCTCTCTGGGTTGCAGGTGAGTCTGCTTCTTCACTGACAATTACTGAGCTTACTAGTTTCTGGTCAGGCTTTCCTAACATCTTCACTCTCTTATTCAAACATTTCTCGAACCCTTCTATACCAGCGCCATCCTCCGCGCTACGGATGACCCTCAATACGGGATCGTCTTCGTTCTTTGGAGAGAAGTACAAACTGGAGAAGGTAGTTGTTACCAATCCACTGAAAGTTCAAATTGGTCATGTGAGTTGCAGGTTTTCGAGGACGATGGAAATATAGCCTCGGGCACGACCTCCGTGGTACATGACGCCCAGCGACATCGCCTCTTTTTGCACGGTATGTCCATGGTTTCATCATTTGCATGAACAAGGCTTTTAACATTTGATAAGGCCTATTGGCACCACATTTAAGCGTCTGCCTGTTATAAAGTTACCGTGTGACGATTTCACAGGGCCCATATCTATAGTTGAAAACAGAAGTATCCGTTCATTCCATAAGTAGGGTAGGTAGGGACCTCAGGTAGCCCTTCAACTGTATGTATATCTGTACAAATAGTGTCTTCTTCCTCGCAGACATATTTTTCAATGGCTACGCTTTATCCAATGCTTTCTCTGCGCCAGTCTCTTCCGTTTCCAGCTCAGTAAATGGCGTCATCCTGTGAAAAGATTGAACTACATATGTAGGCCTTCTTCGCACCTTACTTATCAAATCACGAGCACTGTGCTGAGTCATCAGCGCTTCAACAGGCACGTAAGTTACGTCCCACAAACATATAGTGTACTCACCTTGTGCTCTCCGCTGACGACTCACTCAAGTCCTATCCAGACTTTTCTGACGATTCATGCCTGAATATGTGTACGCACTGCATGACTTTACGCCCGAACATGAGGACGAAGTGTCTTTCCATGCCGGCGAGCGAATAGAGGTCATCGAGAAGGACGAGGAATACGGCGACGGGTGGTGGCAAGTATGTTCTACCAGGTGTTTTAAATGATCATGCACATCTATCATACTCAATATATCCCAACAGGGCCGTAATCTCGCAGGCCAAGTCGGTCTCTTCCCACAGAGCTATACCACAAATGCCCCGCCTGAATCCATCGTCCCGTCTACATCTATATCCTCATCCACCACAGAGGTAATACCAAGCGATGCTAACATCCGTCCAACACTCAGTTCTCTCCAGAAAGAGGGAGAGTCTGAATCTCCCACCCCAGCTACTACCAACATCGTCGCGCCTGTACCCCAATTCCACGTCCCTGCCATCTTCCTCAACGAACAGCAGACCACTGAGCTTCAACACGGAACTGAACCAGAGACGTTGGATTCTATACCATCGCACCAACGTACCATCTCCAGCGGTGAAGAAGTCATGAAGGCCACCATGACGGATGTCCAAAAGGCCATCGAGCAACTTGGGCGGTCCAATGCTGCAGGCGACGAAGCTCGGAGTTTCAGTTTTGCTAGCTCTAAGGGGGATGTCACAGAAGGAGAGACTGACACCGAGTATGAGATGTCTGATGTTGATGTTGCACCGAGTGCTACCGGCGGGGAGACTTGGCATAAGGGTGCTCGTACGAAGCTTGCTGAGCGGGCGAAGAGAGCTGTGGAGGAAGCCGAGAAACTCGAGGCGATGATGAGTGATTGTTCGAACCGGGCGGTGCCGCCGATAGAAGTTGAGATGAGTGATGAGAGTGAGGGCGAGGAGGAGTATACAACACACTCGGGTATGTTTACGAGGGATCATCCGCATATACCAGAGGAAGAGGAGGGAGAGGAAGAGGTGGGTGATGCGGATCAGTCGCTCGGATTGGAGGAGCAGAAATTGAATTCGAAGGATAATTCGTTGGTCAAGACGGGGACAACCGGACACGAAACAAGGTCGTTTGTACTGGAGCAGTTGGAGTATGAACCACAGACTGCTACGGCGGCACAGACGTCGTTCTCTGTGTTCCATCCACCTTCGCCCTCCTCTAAGCCGGGACCTCAGACTCAACAACCTGAACCGCCAGTGGAGTCGAAAAGGAGTAGCAACAGCAACACACATGACCAGGAGCAGTACCGCGGCTCTTTGAACACGCCGACTCCCACAGACCAGTCTAAGCATAACAGTGCCACTTCTGCTGCATCTACGCGTCCCTCAACCTCAGGGCTGTCACAGCCACCGCTTACGGCGTCGTCGATCCAGACGACGCTCGTCGAGGATCAAGTAGATCATCCAAATATCAAGGAAGCGGAGAAAGAGAAGAAGCATCCCTTAGAGTGGGACGTAGGTGAAGTCATTGAGTGGCTCAAGGGACGAGGATTTGATCAGGATGTTTGTGAGAAATTCACCGGTACGCTCCTCACTCCCATCTAACTGATGCTGAATAACTCGCATTCATAATTCGTCAACAGAACAGGAAATAACAGGTGACGTCCTCCTCGAACTTGACGTCAACCTCCTCAAAACCGAGCTAGGCATAATGGCGTTCGGCAAACGCATGCGCATCGCAAACGCGATCACTGACCTTCGCCGGCCTTCCTCCATAGCCTACTCTGACTCTGTTGCTGGCCCCGGCTTAGCGTCTCTGCAACGATCTCCATCATTGTTTGCACCGCATTCGCCGTTGAGTATTGCGCATTCGCAGGGTACAGCAGGACAGGGCCAGGGAGGACAAGGGCATTCAAGGGGGCAGAGTCAGGCGCATTCGAGCCATTCGTTCCCTGGTACGGGGTCATTGGTGGGGCAGGTGTATAATTATGCGCCAGTGTCGGGGAGTCCGATGGTGTATGCGAACGGGAATGGGGGGTATGTCGAGAGTCCGGAAGCGATGTATCATGTACCACCGGGTGAACAGACACAGATGCAGGTGCAGGGACAAGGGCACGCTCAGGGATACCTTGAACCAGTGGGGATGGGGATGTCAGTGTCGGCGCCTATGATGGTGAATAGGAATGGGAAGAGTAATGTGAGTTTTTTGTCTTCCTATGAGGGAGAGGAATGCTGATATGGACTACCCAAGGGACGTCCTGCGAACTTGATGCTCTCACCGAGCGATGGGGTGTTGAAGACGACTGCGATCGCTGTGTCGGATGTCCCAGATGAAGAGGATCGGGGAGCTGCTAGTGAAGTCAGTCGCGTTCTCACGATTTTTATCCGTACATACAGTTTCAACCCACCTACAGGGCGAACCAGAACCCACGGGAAGCATGCGCCGCCGTCTTTTCGGGCGCTCGTACGACTCCAACAACAGCTTGAAGCTTGAATCTTCCTCTCGACATTCGAGGGACGGCTCGATCAGTGGCAAAGGTTCTCTCAGTGCTGGGGCATCGCCGACGGTACCTGAGAACGGGAAGGGCAGAGATAAAGAGAAGGAAAGGGAGAAGAGGTCGAAGAAGAGTGGTGATAGCACGACGGGGAAGGGTACTGGAGACCGCTTGAGTATTTTTGGGAGCACGTTTGGAGGGACATTGGGGAAAGGGAGGAAGCCCCCACCGAAGTATAATAAGTTTGTCTCATTCTTTTTTGTGTTGGATCGATGGGTTGAGCTGATACATATATATGTGCATAGTGTAATTGATGAAGCGAACTCGGACCACTCCCCGCTCTCGTTTTTTGGACTTTCGAGCAGTTCACGCAAGGTGTCTGACGCAACTACCACCATCTCCCACCGCGATAAGGGGAGAGAACATTCTAACACATCCTCTGGTGCCGCTACACCGGGAACCAGCACGCCCAAGCCGTCTACACCTAAGAGCTCCGGCAAGGAATCTCGGGACCCAGCGCTGCTTAGGAAACGCACATCGTCTGCGCCTGCGCCGCCAATGAACCTTCCTGTGGCCCCGCTTAAGCAGGGAATGAGTATACTGGAGCAGATCGGTGAGGCGGATCATAAGGGTTGGATGAGGAAGAAAGGGGATAGGTATAATAGTTGGAAGTTGAGGTATTTCGTGCTCAAGGGACCGGATTTGTATTGTTTGAGAAGTAATAGTCCCGTGGTACGTTACCGGTGTCATCCTAATACTTTGCTTCACTGATCAGTTATGCGGATATAGGAGACCAAGATCAAGGGATATGTTCATATTCTTGGGTACAAGGTTACGGTCGATGAGAATGTGAATCCGGGACGATATGGATTCAGGATTGATCACGAGCATGACAAGACCCATTATTTTAGCTCCGACGAAAAGTCGACGATCCGGGATTGGATGAAGGCGATAATGAAGGCTACTATCGGGCGGGATTATTCGAGTATGTCTTGCGCCTTTTCATACTATATCTTTCCCCTCCAGCACTGACATTCGCCTTCAGAACCTGTCATCTCGTCTTGCAACATACCCACCATCCCTTTAATGGTCGCACAGGCGATGAATCCCGCACCTAGACCACCCTCACCCGGTGCACGCGCCGCCACGCAAAAGGCATTGCGACGTGAAAATACGAACCAGCTTTCGACGAGGGATGCACGAGTTCTGATGGGGCTTCCGTCAGCTGAGGAGGGGGCTGAAGAACAACGTCCCCGGATTGATCTCACGGACCAGGCTGTGCCCCCCTCCTTATCGCCTTCGCAGAGGTCACCTGCACTTGCGCCTGCGAGACCTTCGAAGGAGATGAGGAGGTTTAGTCCCAACCACACTGCATGTTTCTCATTTCTATCTGTTACCTACCCATCTGAATGATCTTTCTCTACTAGCTTGTCGACGTATCGGCAGAAGACTCTGCCCTCATTGAGTGGGCCAATTCTCACCTTCCTCTCTCTCTCCAAATTAGTGATCCCACTGGTTCAATCTGTGGTGGCCTCCATCTCCTGCGCATTGCCGAATCCATCAAAGGAAAATCGATTTCCCCTCCTGTTCTCGACTCTGCATTTCCACAAAACTCAACCGACGATAAAATCGACGGGCTTTTTCAATTGTTTGATTTTCTCCTAGAAAACGACGTTAAGATGGGGAGCGTGAGCATCAACGATGTGCGCCAAGGAAAGCGTGACAAGATCGTACAGCTTCTAAGGGCGTTGAAGGCGTGGGAGGATAAGCGAAGAGCTTTGGCAACATCGATTGGGTCAGCGAGTCCAGCGTCGTCTGGTTCGGTAGCGCCAATGCTTGGAATCAATTCCGAGTGATGTAAAGAGAATATATATCTCCTCACACTGGCTTCAAAATCTATTTCTTCATAAAGCACGATCGCCATATGCACAACTTCTTCCTTCCTGATAGACCTAGAGAACACAACACAAAAAAGAACAGAGCCTCGGCGCGTGTCGGGTGAAGACAAAGAGTAACTAACTATATTGTTCGACCTAGAAAACATGACACAAAAAAGGACAGCTATACGTGATAGGGCTCGGTGAATAAGTAGGTCTTTATTCCCGCTACTCTGTAGTGGGTTCTTGCGGTCTTTCGAAAAAATCGCTAAACCCAGGTTGCACTTTGCCATCATCCTGCTTCTAGTCGTTCCACCCCTTTCCCCTTTTCTCTCTCGCCTTACCAACTGTAGCTTTCCTACTCATCTCTCTTCCTTATATCCTCATTCCCGCTACTATGTAGTGGGTTCTTGCGGTATTTTGAATAAATCGCTATGCTCAGGTTCCACTTTCACATCGTGTGACCTTTTTCCCCTAGGCATTTCAACCTGCTGCCCCTTTTCCGCTTGCCCTACCAACTGTTGCTTTCCTACTCATCGCTCATCCTTATATCCTCACCTGATTCTGTACAGAAGCTTAAGTCTATCGTTAAACATGTTATGAAATGGCCCATCACCGATTTTTCCAATGACAGTGACTCCACCGTATCTGTAAGGGTGACCTCTGGAGGCTGTGGCACAATCACACAACTGGCAGAGGGAGATCCAAAGAGAACAAGTCTGAAGATCCCCTATGCCAGAGGCAACACTTCAAAGGCTCTGGAAGCATGGAAACCAACTGTACAGTACACATAAGCCACATAAAAAACAAGAGACAATCTCAAAAGGGCAAATCTTCAGAGAAAATCAAACTCTGGAGATTCAAAAAATCAAATGATGGCAAGCATCTCCTTGTTGTGAATCCCGTAGTTTTGCTTGACAGCATTTGGGCTCTTTGAGTAGAATGCTACAGGATGCTACTTGCCATTCTCCTTGGACTGTTGAGACAAGACTGTGCCTGTTGCAAAGTCGGAGCTGTCAGCTTTGACACGGAATGGAGAGTCGTCATCAGGGAAGAGAAGGACTGGCTTGGATGTAATGGCGGACTTGAGGGCATTGAAGGCAGCTTGCTGCAAGGCTCCCCACTGCCAACTCACATCCTTGACTGTGAGGTCAAAGAGAGGGTGTGTGTG
>JAGGAX010008343.1:37938-134725 GCA_017657335.1 Termitomyces titanicus | reverse complement strand
CCAATATTGACAATAATTACACGAGTAAGTACTTGGGTATTAGATATTAGTCGATGAGGTTTTTCATCTTAGACAGAAGGGGCGATTCAAAGGCGATGAGGAGTGGGTAGCGCGGTCTTGTCCAGGGAACAGTCAGTTACATTCCATCAGCGTGAGACAACGTCATCGGTATGACTCAGACTTCCTGAGCAGTTTTGGCCATATTGTCTTAACCTCCTGTTCCAATGGAAGCAAGGGCATAACAAGTTCTGGGTGTTTTGCAAGTGCATCTCGCAACTCCGGAGATTCCGACAAATCCTGCTCTTTGACAGATGCATGAATGGTTTCACAGGTCACATCGTTAGACGCAGCCGGGATGGTACGCCGAATACTGTGACTCAGAACAAAGATACCCACATGGGAGCTAGAAGATCAATGTCGATTAGGCTATTATGTACTTGTAAACTCGATGATATCATTGACTTATGGGTTTTCTGCGTGCCCCAATGGGAGGCTGGATGGAAAACAGACTGGAGATATTCTGTGTCCAGAGACAGAATAGATTCAATTTGGGCCTGGTTGAAATATTCAGCGATCACTGGCGAATGCAGCATATTCATATTGACCCACCGCCATCCATGTTAGGGTCAAGTCTGATAGATCATGGTCACTGTAACCCCCTCCAACCTGTGAACTATCAATTTGCGCTTGTCTAAGACTTAAATTCACCTACATCAGCGTGCGACCCTTACGCCATAAGTCAGTTACGTCTTTGAACTATAAATGCAACACAACTCACCAGTAAACCAACACTGCAGAAAAACATATTACTTCCCCAGCCTTCAGATCATGAACGCACTTAATCTTACCTGTTTCAATGTTTGACCTCGTTGTTTACCTTCTAACGTCTGTTCAAACTTGGCACAGTTCTATGGTGCACGAAAACCTTAATAGATGAGAAAGTTTCCGAAGCGCATAACGTACAAAATCGGCTCGTGTCTCGTTCAAGGCCAGGGCCTGATATGCATACTCAACATGTGGGCCCAGAATTTTATCAGGAAACCCGAACATAGTCCCAACATCGTCTGACCGCGAGCACAGCTCCTCGGGCAATCCAAAGGATCCAACAGTATCAAAAACACCAAGACATCTAGTTGGATATGAGCAACATTATATAGTACAGCCAATACAATGAAAACAGACTTGATAGTGAATTTTAACTGATGCGATTTCGCACGAAGTTTTCCGGGTGACGTGTCCTGGGTCCACGGAAGAAGTTGTTCGTTCAGACTTTGTGATTCTAAAAAGTGGTTCAGCCTATCAACTCTCTCTCTCTCGCATAGAAGATATATACCTTCTGGACTCTCGCTTCTACCAAGTTTCTGGTATGTCAGAAAAATGCCGCCGAAATGGTCCATGTCTCTTCGATTCAAGATTCCAATCTCTCCCTGATCGCACCGTCAGGTCATACGAAGCGATATACAGAAGAGCGCTTACAATGAACATTGCTACCATACGAGCGGTATAGGCACCCTTTTCGCGTGATTGTTAGATTAGATTATCAAAGCAACGGGCGCGCTCACTCGTGAAAAGCCAAATAAAAAGACCTACATAGAGGCACGTTGAGAACAAGTCGAGATCACATAAGTACTGACTGATATAGACGACTTACCTCATCACCAGGATGATAGTTACTGTAGATGATGGTGACCTGTGCGTCTACCACTGAAACGACTTACTCACTGTGCGATGAAGGCATAAGCCTCTTCGACTTTGTCACCTAGACTTCTACATTAGTTCAATCCAAAATAAGCATGTAAACATAGAAATGGGCCGTACCTAACGAGCCTCCAACAGTTCCTAAACCCGGCCGTAGTGTGTGAGAGAGAATCCACATTCGAGGTTTGAACATATACTGAACCTTCCACATAGCGAGAATAGAGGCTCTTGGCTGACCCCATGCCAGATTGATAGAAAACGATCTGAGGTATAGCAGGTAGCGGATTAGGTCTTTCATCTTCGTGGTTGATCATTCTTGCGAGCCTCTAGAATAAGTTGAGACCTGTACAATTGCACCAAGATATAAATATATGACATACTAGAATATTTGTATAAGACGATCTCTCGAGTTCGGAAACACCATCTTGCCAGGTCCTGGTAAATGTGAAGTCAAAGCCTGTCTATCATCATTTGGAGTCTATTGTACAGACCCATCACAGCACACTATGATCCTTTTATGCACTTTCAGATTAGGGCTAACCGGACGAAGAGGGACTGTTGGCCGACGAGGAGACTTTGAACCTGGACTGGGCGACTGGTCAAGACCCAAAGCCTGTTTCGATCCTGATGTATCATCGGTTTTGAATAGTATCGACATTGGATGAGAGGCAAGTGCGTGGGAAATCAAGGGAAGACGTCAGCCTGTTATAAACCTGAACTTTGTCGCGACCATCACGGGAATCAATGACTGTTTCGTCAGTGTTGCGTGACCAGGATCGGCGGCAAGCTGTGGTAGGGCTATGAATTCGGGGAGGATCTGTTGTAAGGGCACTGCCACCAAATGATGATTCGGGGAGAGGATGCCTCGGTTCTGTTTGCAAGTCGATGGTGCAGTGTGCTCGTCGTGTACGACGGGACAATCAAACATGTTTATAGTGATCGTATTCCTTTGATACGGTTAATACACTACGACTCTTGTGTCGACTACTTGCCAAATCGCATTTCTGCTGCAGCATATGCATTCAAGGCCCGATTGAAAGAGTCCTCCGTAAGGAGCGTGTAATTCGGGATAGATGAATATCCAGATGTCCGTGGTCGGAATCTCGAATAATCCGGTCTATTATGGCTAAAACACTTCAGCGAGGATGTAACAAGTGGGAACAGGTCCTTACTATATTTCTGTTAGTCTGATCTGCCAAGGGGGGTAGCCATGGAGCTCCAAAGGTGACGAAAGATCTTGCTGGGGATTCAATGAATGTACGATCATGACGTCTGGGGACAACAAGGTGTGGTCGACTATACAGCATTAAATCAGGTTGGGATCCTCCTAGGTAAATTCATACGTACATTCTAAGAGAGTCTCAAGTCCATTAACCGAAAGCGTAAACGCGTCAGTCTTTATGTGTTTGGAGTTCGTCCACTGTTTCTGTTTGGCACTAAACACGAGAGCTTGGGCAACAGATGCTATGGCTGGCTTGGATGCACTTCGCGACATAAGATAGAGGGTAAGTTGATTTTGGGCGTCATTGTCGATTGTTGGGGCTGGATGCTAACTTCCAGCTTTGCAAGTGCATCGGAATCAAAGACTACGCACCGAGTTCCTTCCGCCTGAATATGCCATTTTTGGGGGGTAAATCATCATTTTTGGTGGTCAGGATTCGAATTTCTGGTACGTGACTGTCAGCTTGTAGATTCCGCTGTGGAGATATGGGCCGTGACTCGGAGTAGTCTGATGGGGGCGGCGTCAAAGGATATACAGCGTCAGAATCATTTGGAGGTTCCTCTAATTCAGTCGGTAAGCTGTCACGAATGTTGTCAGAGAATTTAAGAAGAGCTCCTGTAGAGGGAATATTAAACAGGTATTGGTTAGTGGATGGAGGCGATACCATGTTCTTCATAGACAGTGAGCTTCTGTATACCTGAAGCACGACACCAGCTTACTACATCGACGACGGTTCGCACAAGGGTGGCCTGGAAATCAGAATTGTCCTGCATTGCGCCAGAGACAAGAAGAAGAGCAAGATGCTTGGGCGTGCGGTAGCGGCGGGAAGATTGTGACAACGACGGAGAGGATTGCCAGCAAAAGGAATAGCACATAATGATGAGAGAGTAGATATAATGAAGGGCACGAAGAAAGAGGGCAGCTACTAAGGCCATTACAGATTAAAAGCGACGAAATACAAGTTTTCGAATCTATCACAAAGTGTCGACATCCCAACGTGGCCCTTCTGATCACGTGTCATGGTTTTTACGTCAGTCCAGGCTCGGCCTGGATATCCTTCTTGATCTTGAGGAGAATAGCCGTCTTCCAATTGTCCAGCTTCGTGACCTGGTCGAACTCTACCACAGCCCCTGTAAATGCTTCTTCATCCCCAGAAGCAACGGCCTCAGCTAAAGCAGCGAGAAATTTCGCTTCACGCGTTGTCGAAAACGTAGTGTCTTGATTACCATATTTCCCCAGATTCCGTTGTGCCGTTACTATGTCCTATTGTGGGCCATCAATTTCATTCATGGAATCTCCATAGATATGTAGACGTACGCCCATAGCTAACGCGCAAAGCCCAGCTTTCAGCCAGTACTCTTTGACGCTGTACTTGGTTAGCGACGAGCCCAAGGAATGGTTGGCGACTTGCTCATAACGAGCGATGGCCTGTGAATATTCCCCGAGTTCGGCGTGAAGATCTGCAGCATCCTTGTAGCATGCGTTGGCAGTTCTGCATTCATTAGGTTAAACTGGGCACAGGAATGGGTGTGCTGGATGATCCTTACGCAGACGCATCTTCCTGCGCGTACCAATCACCAGCCCGGACGTAACTCTCGCAAGCTCTCCCTAGATCGTTGGATTCTTGTAAATAGATCTGTCCGATTTCTTTTTCTCTATCAGCCGCCTGTCTGAAACGACCAGCTTGAGTAAGATGAACAATGGTCTGCGTCAAAGCTTGGATAGCCACTAAACCCAGTCAACGGTTGATGCTGGTTCGTGAAAACATCTGACGCTCACAATCTGGATATCCTCTTTTGTACGCCTTTGCGGCATTCCACCAGGCATTTGATGCCTCATTCTGCTCCTTGCACTTCTCTCGGCACTCCGCCTCCCGGGCAAACGCATCCCCTGCTTCTTTGAACAACTTCTCGAGTTTGAAAGAATTAGCTGCCTGTTGATAAAGGTCACCAGCTTCCTCAAACTTTGCTGAACTCGAAGTGAACCATCCTCCGGAAGAGTTCGCCTTCTTGTCCGCTTTTTCCAAGAGAATTTGAGCAGGTGATTTGGGAGGGCCCATGAGCGATGAGAAGAGGAGAAGCTATGCCATACATAACTATTATAGGGGTAATCAGTTGATCAGTCATCAGACAACACAAGCAAGCGGAGCCCTGGGTGACGATTCTTCGTATCTACGACATCTACCTCGATCCTTCCTTTAGGATGTCCAAGTTCTCGATGGAATCTCTCAGGTCATTGTCCAATGGTCATCCAAAGCCATCTAATGTCCGATTCTCTTATGGCACTGCTGGTTTCAGGACGTTGTAAGTGTCTGATCTTCTTCAAAATGCATGGTATAATCATACCACGATGCAGAGGGAGCACACTGGACTCCGTTCTCTTTCGAGTTGGCGTTCTCGCTGGGCTAAGAAGTAAGAAACTCGATGGCCAAACCGTCGGGGTAATGATCACCGCATCTCATAACCCTGAGGAGGTACGGCAGAACGACTTACAGTTCATTGAAATTCATAGTCAATGCGACTGACAGGACAACGGTGTTAAAATTGTGGATTCTCGTGGAGAAATGCTAGAAAGTTCCTGGGAAGCACATGCAACGACGTTATCCAATGCACCCACCACGGAGGATTTTGTTGAAGCACTGGATGCTCTCATTCGGACGACAAAAATAGACGTTTCTAAACCAGCACGAGTGGTCTACGCGCGTGATACACGACCATCCGGGGTAGCCCTTGTATCTGCGCTAGAAGACGGTTTAAGTGCCATCGGTGCCGAAGGACGCAATGCTGGAGTTACGACTACTCCCATACTCCATTATCTTGTCAAAGCTATCAACACGAAGAGCACTCCTGAGAGCTATGGGGACGATTCAGAAGAAGGATACTTTCATAAACTCGGCGATTCCTTCAAAAGTCTTCTTGTATGTATCAGCAAACAGGTGTTTTTGCACACATTCATTTTATCTTAGTTTGGAAGGAAGACTCCGGGACCTTTGCTCATTGACTGTGCCAATGGAGTTGGCGCACTTGCTGCGCTCACTCTGATGGAACATCTTGGTGAATCGTTGTCCCTCATTTTGGAGAACACAGCTGTCTCAACACCTGGCACTCTAAATCATTTGTGCGGGGCTGATTATGTTAAAACCATGCAGAAACTTCCTCCTTCATTGGCAGATCGTATGAAGCCTGGCCAACGCGCGTGCAGTCTTGACGGTGACGCAGATCGCCTAATGTACTACTATCTCGATGAAAGAGGCACTTTTCACATGCTTGATGGTGACAAGATTGCTGCGTTGGTCGCCGCTTTTATTGTAGATCTTGTGAAATCTGCGGGTTTGGAAAATGAGATCAAAGTGGGAATCGTACAGACTGCATACGCTAATGGTGCTTCGACTAAATATCTCTCTGAAGTAGGTTTTCTATCATACATATCCCACCTTCATGTTTGATGTTTCTTCTGTGATTGCAGCGTCTTCCTGTGAAATGCGTGGCCACTGGTGTCAAGCACCTCCACCATGCTGCCGAACATTTTGACGTTGGTGTCTACTTTGAAGCTAACGGACACGGAACTGTGTTGTTCTCGCCTTCAACCCAGCGGAAGCTGGCAGAATACCAACCCTCTACACCTGCACAGTCTACAGCCCTAGAGCACCTCGTCAATCTTACACGGCTCATTAACCAAACAGTCGGAGATGCCCTCTCTGACATGCTCTTGGTAGAAGTCGTACTTTCACACAGGTCGTACACTGGTGAGGAGTGGGATTCACTTTACGTTGATCTACCAAATCGCCTTGTCAAAGTCGTTGTGGCTGATCGTAACGCCTTCCGTACGGAGAACGCTGAACGCCGTCTCGTAAGTCCTCCAGGCCTACAGGCGAAGGTCGACGAGCTGGTCCGGAGATACGAGGGTGGTCGTTCATTTGTTCGGCCCAGTGGGACAGAAGATGTTGTAAGAGTATACGCTGAGGCTGTTGTACGATCTCAAGCAGACGGTAAGTATCTGTTTCATACTGTATTGAGAAAAAAACTCAAAGTTGCGTACAGAGCTTGCTTTCCGTGTAGCTGGTCTTGTGTATGACGAGGCTCGCGGGGACCCTGCTAGACGCCCGAAGGAGTTTTTGTAGTCGTATATAGTATCCTGGTCCCCCAGGAAAAGTTAGAGTACACGTCACAATTTCCGCTTTTGCGATAACACGTCATATGATCCGGTCCAGCTCAGCCAGGTTACCCCTAAGGGCTCAGCCGTTGGGAGCTTGACTTTCGACGTTCAACGTTTAGACTTTCATCCTTGAGCTTAAACATTTGAACCTTGACCATCATCACTGTCTGTGTCTTACAGAATGTGCCGCTTTGTTATATATAAGGGAACTTCCCCTGTGCAGCTATCTCATGTAAGTCCTCAGAATAACACAATCGTTCTCATGTTAAATTGTCCGGTCATGCATGTATCGGAAAGCTATTGACGAGGCCCTGCCATTCCATCATTAATCAAGCATTTGACTCTCGCCTTCGACTGGACCATAGGAGGCCCATGAACGGGGATGGTTTCGGTGTCGGTCTGTACCATTTTCCCGGCCCAATCTATGAGCTCACACGACCGTAGGTTGGTATGACTCTGTCTATGACGAAGAGCTTGGAAGTCAGCCATGCATATTCACATCTGTTACTCCAGTCAGAATCGTTCGTACCGTCTGCGTCCGTCCCCCACTTAAGATCTACTGTCATAGGCTTGGAATAACGTGAATTTGACGAGGTTGGCAGAGAAAATCAAGTCTCCCCTGGTCTTGTGCGCCTCGATTCTTTCGCTATGCCTCATACACTCATGTCTCGAGCGTAGTGGTCATGTTAGAGCTACCACTGCGGGCTCGTTATCGCTAGACAATTGTCATCCTTTCGTCCATGGTAAATTGATGGTGGGTCTCATTGTACTGCCCTCTGCGCAGTCAAGGCCTCAAATTTCGTCAGTTCATGCACAACGGTGGAATTGCCGACTTCCATCTAATCAAGCGAAAGCTACAGAGCTGCATTCCCGACGGGATCTTTGATACCGTGCAGGGCAATACAGGTTCGTATCACCTATAAATCGAAGCTGCTGCTGATAACGCCTATGCAGATTCAGAGTGGGCTTTTGCTCTATTCCTATCGAAGGGAAGTATTCCATCTCGGCAGAAACATAAAACAGCCTGAACTCTCACAAAGTTGGAAGATCCCAACGCACAACTCTTTACACCTGAGGTTTTACGCAAGGCCATGCTTCAAACAATATCTCATCTCAATGAATTGGCCAAGGCGGCTGGCATTATCGAGGCACGTCTTACTACCTTCTAATCTTTCTCCCGTTTCAATGTCTTTCGGTGCAGCCTAGTTTGATGAATTTCTGTGTTACTGACGGAGAAAGTGTTGTTGTCACTCGGTATATCTCATCTAGAAAGGACGAGGCAGCATCATTGGCAAGTTTTTCTTCACACCATCCTCTACTATCTCACGTGTCCTATTAGTGGTTCTCCTCGGGAACAACGTTCAGCGAATATGGCGATGGTGGCCATTACAAGATGTCCAAAGCTGATAAAAGAGAAAATATCATCATGGTGAGTGTACGTACTGGAACACTTGCGTTCCATCTCTCAAGCTGTAGTTGAATTAGATTGCGAGTGAGCCTTTGACCTTTGAACGAGGTAAAATCTAAGCCTGATCCTACCGTACCCAACGCTTATTTCTTTTCATTAGCTGACTGGATGGAAATCAAGACCAACTATATGGTTATAATTACGCCAAAGATGAACCTGCTGCAAATACCCATCATTGACGAATTCTTCGTACCACCATCAGACCCTGGAGCCCCTTCGCGAGCCACGGAATTTGCACGAGGGAAGGGTCTTCTGAATCCTCGACTCACTAACATTAGCGCTGTCGACAAGCCTTCTGATATTGGACGACAGCCTGTTGGGGCCCACTGTTGTTAGATTCAAGTTCCTCGAGTTGTCTATATTGTAGACTGTAATTAATCTCTAGACAATCTATAGATGTTGTGCACGTACTTCAAAGTCAGGAGACGCGTTTGAACGATAAACACGACTTGTCACGGTGTCACAAAGATTAGCATTATCTGCGACCGCCACGACTGGCAACTGACAGCCACGTTCCTCCCCTGTAGTTATGCACACTCCATGGCTACTCTGGAGTGCCCTCTCTCATTCTGCTAGGTCGGCGTCTCTTCTCTCTTCATTTGTCTTACTCACCCTTTCACAGGTTGTCCACCGTCCTGCAGATCCTCATCTTTCTTCCATTAACCCTAGCCACCCTTTCTTCCCAGGCATTCTTACTTTTGTCTTTTCTCCTATCAATCCACTCACTCATACATGGGACTCTCATTCTTTTGTGGGGATCTGACGCGTTGTCCGTCCTCCAGGTCCCAATGCACCCATTTCTGCTTCTCCTTTGCTTCAACTTATTTTCATCGTCTGTACATCCTTTGCTTACGACTGCTTCCAATGTCTGGGGGAGTATATTGACGTACTCTGGTCCACTTTTCATTGCAATGGAAGGTCTCTCAAGTTTACTCGTCGTCCAGAAACTTGGCCAAGAAGGCAAACGCCTGGTCAGCGAAGGCGAGGCCTATCAGTTCGCCCTTCTCATTAGCTCTGCAATTGCTTATGTTGTATCCGCTTGGTGGATCGTCGCGGTTCGTGTCTGGATTATTAAATCTTCGTGTTCTTGACAAACTTTTGTTCCAGTCCTATCCTGCTGCGGCGTCATCACCTCTATCGTCCACGCTCCTGGGTGTAGCTATCACAGCCTTCCTCTTCCTTACATTCATTGGTTTCGTGCTAAGACGGACAAATATCATTGAATCCTCGGGACTGTCCATTTTCATCGCCTACAACGTTTGGCTATGTGGCTTTGACCAGAAATCCTTCACTGATCCTGCGTCATCATAGTCTGTTCTAACTACCTGTTTCTAGTATAACTCTCACCTGCTCTTTCTCAGTGCCCCGTTGCTTCCCAATATCCTTCCCCACTTTCGGGCGTTATTAAATTTCATAATCAATACACTTCCGAAACCGGTGTTGCTCGCCCTGCTCTACCGCTTAGCAATTTTACATCTAGCCTCCCGTATCTTGCCGACTATTGGTGCTGATAGCTGGGAATTCGAAGATGGTGTTCATGATGGCTGGGAAAATAGACCAGTAAATCCAAAGATCGTTCTCGGTTGCGTCTCCGTTGACTGGTACATTAGACTTCTAACCTCACCCGGATTCTTCTCACTTACCGGCAATTCATATTTGTTACTGTGTATTCGCATCTGTTGCGTGAGTCTACTCAAATATTTAACAATTGTTGATTCAATTTGCACGTAGTCCTGGATCACTCATCTCAGATATGGTGGCGTTGGATGAACATATTCTTGACACTAGTTATCTGGTCTGTAGAGCTTCTTGTGAGCTCTGAAGAGGATGTCACCGCTAAAGATTGGAAAGTCGACTAATGATAATGGCATTCATAATCTATGGCTCTCCCTTGCTTGTCAAAACTTTACAAACTTCTGCATATCCTGCAACAGCAACTATTCAATTATTGATACTGATCCGTTGACTCTTGATGAATTTCCAAGGGACCTATGTTTGCTAGTTGTCAATGTGAGGTTAGTAAGCTACTTGGTTGTCACGAGTAATTGGCTGCTCCAGCATGACCCTGGCATAAGCTCTGCAAAGCAGTCACATATGTGATAGTGCATGCTGCATACTATTCACTTAGCGGCAAAGAAAGTTTTTGTCACTTTGTCATCCTAGCTGCAAAACTAATCCAATTGCTCAGCTTCTCAGAGGGATTGATGCATTCTTCAAGTCTGAAAACAAGGAGAACACCAAGAATTATCAAGACAATGTTATAAAGCTTATAGAATGGCGGTTGGTTGTGGCTTTCAATCCTACCATGATCGCGGTTGGTTTCGTTGGTTGGTCGATTACGACCATGGTCTGCGCACGACTTTTTTTTTTTTCAAGATGCCTTTCCGGCCTTTTCAAGACATGTTTTGATGTAGCATTATTGGGGGTCTGACATAGAGTATGATGGGTGCATATGGGTATTAATTTCTTCCCGTGCTTGAAACTCACGATCTCTTGACCCTCCCCAACGACGTAATGAGTATGTTAGGATCCTCCTCCTTGTGTGTCAGGCTTCAGAGCGTGTCGAGCGATTGGTTCGCTTTCCATTCTGCTTCATGATCTGGTTCTCCCTCGTAGTATTCCCTCTTCCAGATCTGCGCCTTACGTTTGACATTTTCAAGAATGGATTCACATGCAATGAATGCCTCCCTACGATGAGGAGACGAGACTGCAATGACTGTTTAGAAGAGAAACTCGAATTATGAATGTCCAATATTAGCTAGAAGGATAAGGTATACCTATCGATGGTTCGCCAACAGGAACAAACCCCAGGCGATGATGTATTGCACATCGAATAAGCGATGGAACTCCTCGTGTTGAAGTTTGATGTTCTGACCGCTCAATTTCACTTGCTTCACGCATGATATCCGCCATGGTTTTGATTGCGAGCTTTGAGTACGCCTGATACTCTAAACGAGTCACAACCTTTCCTGAAACGTAGCTATGAAGACAGCTGAGCGGCATAATTAGCGAAAGAATCGAACCTTTGAATGAGTTGCGCGTGGTGCCTATGGGGAATTCATGGACTTTGCCAGAAGGTCTTACAGAAGGAAGGTTTTACCGATGAATAGAGCAACCGCGCCTGCACCATCATCTTGAACGAATTTGATAATCCTATCCACATCGAGTGGTACGTAGGACAGAGCACAAAGTCCTTGGGGAGTTGTGAGACTGACCTCCGTGGATGCTGACGGTGAGAGAGACGTCGACATATTGATGGTTGAGTATGTAGTTGTGGACGTCATTTATTTTCAGCCCATCACTAGTGGGCCCGAATTCTATACATCGCTCCTCATCGCTCCCAGGCATGTTACTTTTAAGATCTACTGCGCGCCCCATGCGCCGTCCTAATCTTTCATCTCGAGTCTTCTCGCAGACAGTCCAACACTTCTCACTGGTATTGAACAAGGCGCGTACGCGTGGGGCAGCGGTTGATGTACACCCCGAAGTAGAGGACGCCCTTGCCTCCAACAAACCTGTTGTAGCACTTGAAACGGCTTTAATAACCCATGGCTTTCCGTACCCGGCCAATTCAGAGCTAGCTTTATCTCTGGAAAGCATTGTTAGAGCGCAAGGGTCTATTCCCGCTACTATTGGCCTAATTGATGGTCGTGTAAAAATCGGCCTCGAGAACAAGGAGATGGAGCGACTAGCGAGCAGAGAGAAAGATCCGGCAAAGGTATCACGACGTGACATAGCAGCCGCAATGGCTCTCAAGTCTGACGGAGGTGATGCAAAGTGACCCTTTAAAAGCAATGCAACCGAGCTGACTCGTACGGACTAGGGACTACGTGCAGTGCTACTTTGATTTTTGCAGCTTTGGCAGGTATCAAAGTATGTCTACTTATTCATGGGATGGTCTGTGATTGATGACTTTCTTTCGTAGGTCTTTGCAACGGGCGGGTAATTATAAAACTCCCGCCTTCGAGTCATCCTAAATTGCTGATATTTCTTTCAGGCTGGGCGGTGTCCACCGCGGCGGAGAGCACTGTACGTGTATTGTAACTGATTCATAGTGTCTCGACCGAACAATTGTTAGCTGTGGACATTTCTGCTGATCTTGGTGAATTGACTCGTTGCCCCGTTGCCCTCGTATCCGCGGGAGTCAAATCTATCCTGGATATTCCAAGGTGTGGGCTACGTACTTTTTAACTGTCATCCGCATTTTTTCATGACTATTCTAGAACTTTGGAGTACCTTGTACGTCTTCTGATCCCGGGTAATAGTCCAGAATATTGAGAAATACAGGAAACACTTGGTGTCCCCGTGTTGACGTACGGAGCTACTCGTGAATTTCCTGCATTTTTCTCCAGGCATAGCGGAGTCAACGTATGTGTTCTGGTGTTCTGGTTTTGGTATTGGTCAAAATGCTCAGATCGCATCAAGGCGCCCTGGAATGTGTCCGATCCGGTCAAAGCTGCCGAGGTTCTATGTGAGGTGTATCCCTTCCTTGACTTATCATGCCTCTCATATACTTTCTAGACAACCAATGGCAACTTGGAATGAATAATGGTGTTGTATTTGGCGTTCCAATCCCAGAGCAACATGAAGAAATTGGAGCGCATATCCAGCGGGCTGTTGACCAGGCTGTCGCTGAATCCGAGGAAAACGGCATCAGCAAATTGGGAAAAGAAGTGACTCCTTGGCTGTTATCAAGAGTAGGAGAATTGACACAGGGCACTTCTCGTACTTCAAACATCGCACTGATTGAAAACACGGCTCTCATTGGTACGCAATCTCCCCTTTGTAAGTCTCCTGCACGTATAACACTATCCTTAGGTGCAAAAATTGCAGTGGAGTATCAAAAAATTGAAAACAAGCCTGTGAGAGCCAGTTAGTAGAACTTACAATATATAGCAATTAACTGCAGTTGCACTTTTGTGGCTAGCCTCTAACTATCCCTTCTATGCCAAAGGCGGTGGCGGTGAATGACAACCCCCTTGTCAGTTCTCTGCTTTCTCAGTGTTTCATATATTGAGTCATCATTAGCCGCCTGCCGGTTTGATGATCATCGGTTCGTCCGCTGTCGACATAACTGCTCAAGCATTGGGAATAAATAAGGAATTGTCTACCAATTCAACGTCCCCGGGTACCGTTTCTCTGTCACTAGGCGGTGTAGCACGGAATGTTGCCGAGGCTTCGCACAGAATACTATCAGCTCGTTCTTCCTACTTGTCCTCGATTTTGGTTTCATCAATTGGCGATGATGCATTTGGTAGACTTTTGCTGGAAGAGACAACACAGTCTGGCATGAGGATAGATGGATTCATTTCAAGCAATAGGCGAACGGCTGTATGCAACATGTTCCTTGACAACGACGGTAACCTCACGAGTGGTGTTGCAGATATGGACATTACTGCCGCACTTAAATCAGATACAGTGAAGTTCGTAATGTTCTAGAGACTCTATGGTCTAACTCAGCCTAGGTCATCCCTCTCATTGATGAGCATAAGCCTCATCTCGTAGCTTTAGATGGTAATCTATCACCAGAGACCATCAAGGATGTCGTCAGCCATTGCATCAGGAATAACATTCAAGGTACATAGGCTAGAATATATTTTCTTTCCTGCTTATAGTCTAACACAGCTCTCAACCAGTGTTCTTGTAAGTAAACCCAAACTATGGTGACATTCAATCTCACGGTTCAGCTCCAGTGAGCCTACTTCCGTAACCAAATCCACAGCCATATTTCCCGCCATTTCCTCGTCTCTGGGTCATTATCACAAAAGAGCTCCCATTACCTTCATTTCCCCCAATACGCTCGAGCTGGCGCACATTTTTTCCAGTGCAGAATCACTCGGCCTGACTGCTCATCCCACCTGGTGGCAAATGATCGATGACCTGTCTCTTGGTTCCTCCTTCCGTTTGGACCTCGAACGACTTGCAAGGCTTGATGTTGACAACAAAGACCCCTCGAAAGGTACACTTGCTTTCCTGGTCAACCAGGGCATCGCACAGATGGCTATTAAGCTGCTTCCATTTTTTCAACATTTGGTCATAAAGTGTGGAGATCAGGGAGTCATAGTTGTGATGGGGATCTCGGGGTCAGGATTGACGAAATCCCAATGGGCAGAGATGAACAGTGAAATGACACAACGTCGCATCATCGCTCGTGGTTCGAATGAAAGTGCTGCAGTATTGCAGCACTTTCCACCACACTCCATTGAAAAAGTTGTCAATGTCACTGGAGCCGGTGATACTTTCGTTGGTGCACTCTTGGCAGAATTAGCACACCAACCCCACTTATTCACTGACCCAGATGGGCTGGCAAATGCAATATACATATCCCAACATGCTGCTGTTCTAACCCTACAAAATAACCTTGCGGTGTCTCCTTTACTCTCGGATATATAAATATTAATGTTGACCTACCCATAATACTCCTTCATTCCAGTAATGGGCCAACCTCTACGATTTCCCTATTCTTGCGAATCTTCTCTTTGGCAGAAAGGGAAGTTTCTTTCGCTATTACTTTCAATATCTTCTCATGCCGTCTCTACATTTCCCAACGTTGTGTCAGAATAAAGCATGATCGAGGAGATACAAGGGAATTTTTTACCTTAGCACCGTGTTTTAGTCTGGTAATTATATTCGCTGCTTGACCTTTCGTCATCCGGTTGATTTTTTCTACCCTGAGCGCCTCTTCACTAGCGTCCATGGAACTTGATTGAGACCACCGCTTTGAAACCATCTTTTTCTGTCCATCAGTTGCAGGCGTTTTTCTCCATTTGGCGGATCGCAGAAGGCTTCGTTTCTATATGAAGAATAGATTTCGTATTTTTGAGTCTCACGACTCACCCTGTAGCCAATAGGGGGCCATGCGCGATCTTGTTTGCCACATACGTATCACAGCCTCGAATGGCATCACTCAATGTTTCGGCAGAAAGAATGTGCCTACTTCGCAAAAATCGTGACACTTTGAATGATTGGGCTGTTTCTTTGTCGAACATAGTTGGTGTAAAGTGAGCATGAAAGATGACGCCTATGCTTCGTGAACGAAAGAGACGATGCTGAAGATGAACACATGCACACCTTCGACGCTTTCCTCTGACTCTACCCTGATGTGACCTCTCCCCAGAAGGTCGAGGACGTAGATATCACCCCCACATGCCACCCAAGCATATTTGCTCAAGACAGTGATATGCGGTGCTCCTGAAGAGTCGCCAACCAGGGAAAATGGGTCCTCGTACTCAGTATATGTCACCGAGGTAGGCTGTGGGACATTGTCAGCATCGCTTGAAGCAATGAATTCTGCAACACGTCGCTCAAGGGACTCTGTAGTGTCATCTAAGAAAGGGTTGAGCTTGAGCATTGAAAGGGAATAAGCAGCCATTACCATCAATATCGATATCTCCTGGTGAAAGCCCGAATAGAGTAGGGACAGAAATAACACCAGCCACGCGAGACGTGCTGTCTACGAAATCTATGATGCGACAATTTTGCTTCCCGGTGCTTGGGGAAAGGCGCATTCCGCGACCAATCTTGGATAATCAGTGATATGTATTGCCCTTTTACCTTGAGCTTAAGATTCTCACCATTTGAGCGAAGACGTTGCGTGAGCGAGTTGGTCGGGCGATCACGACGCAATCGATGTTGGGTATGTCTGCACCTTCAGTCAAGATAGCTGGGAATATTTATTGTTATTACTGAGAAACGAAGTTGGAAATTTCGGATCACACATACAGCAATTTATCAGCACTGGAAATTGTCCTGCTTTGAAGGACGCGATGAGAGCTTGACGTTCTACTAGAGGCGTTTTTGCGTAGACATATCTGGCATCAACACCGTGATTTCGAAAAGCCTGTGTCAAGGCTATAACATGAGGGATATCGACACAGAACACCAGGGTGGATTTCCGTGTAGCTGAACATAAGGACCCATATTCAGGATGAAAATCAAGTCAAAGCCATGATGCAAACCTGCGCGATCAATCCACGTTTTGACGACCAACTCGTTGACACTTTCTGAATTGACGACCTGAGCCAGACTGGAAGGATTGAATTCTCCAGAGCGGGAATTGACGGTAACATTCTTGAGGTTGAGGTTAGCGCGAACGGAGGTAAAACGAACATCGCAGAGCCTAGCTCTTGTTTAGTTTAGATTACACATAGATTGTATTGGTTTGACATCTACACACCATTCTTCCTTGATCATCTGCAGAAAATCGCGATGATAGACGATTCGCTCAAAAACTGAGCCAAGAGCTAACCCATCGTGGCGGCTGAACGTGGCAGAAAATCCAATGACAGGTATTTTATGGGGGAGCACGGGAGGTTTGAAAGTGGTATCGGGGTTCTGGATGTCGGCATCAAAGTGAGACAGGAGGCGACGATATCTGACATTTCTAACAATGAACCAGTAATTTCATGATCTTTGGTTGGCTTACGAGGGGGCGGCTGCATGATGTGCCTCGTCGACGATGATGGCCTTTAGCTGCCGGGGATTGAACTTCTCCAAACGTTTAGTATTCAGTAGCGTTTGATAAGTTGCAACGGTGCTGAATAGACGTCAAAGGATGCCAGGTTCCTGAAACTGACTACTGACACGTCTGCATCGCCAGTTGCTTGATACTTCACTCCTTGTTCGATTTCGACAGACCACGATGGGAAAAGAAATGCTACGTGTTGAGCAGACTGACGAGCAAGCTCAACACTGTTCACAACAATGAGAGAACGCCGAGCAGTAGAACTTGAAGCTGGAGGTGGCAACCGGGACAAAAGGGATACGAAAACGGTGGTCTTCCCAGAACCAGTTGGTAAGGAAACACCTATGCGCGAAGCACCAGAAGCAAGAGCATCAAGACACGCGTCAATACAATGCTCCTGATATGGTCGAAGGGAAAAAGGAATGGAACAACTGCTCGACGAGTACAGTCTCGCAATCAAAGTTTGGAACATACATACACCACGATCATTACGTCTTAAATTTGAATAAATTTCAATAAACAGGTACTGTGACCCTTCACGTGAGTAACTTGTACCGGGGACGACCGAAATAATCATAAGTATGTAACTTAAGAGACAAGTCAACGTTCGTATGTAAGGAGTTTATCCCGATCCTGTAAAAAGCGTTACAAGAGCATGCATGGCATTCGATAGACTACGAACCACCAGAGTAGACCTTGCCGAACATGATTTGTTGCAGCTTATCGTAGAGCGACAGCACACCGGCGCCAGCAACACCACGAAGGATGTTAGCACCGGCACCCTTGAAAAGCGACTTGGTGCCCTCCTTGGAAATGATCTGAGAACCAGCGTCGAACATAGACTTGTAGTTGACACCAGAGCCAGATGTCATCATCATGCGGCGACTATGAAACAATCAAGATGGTGAACCCCGTTGCCGCTTGCCTACCGTTACGTACCGAATAGTGTCCAGAGGATAGGATGCCAAACCAGCACCGATGGTGACACCCCAACCGAGGAGGAACGAAGCTAAGAACGAACCCTCAAGGGCACCGACGAGAACCACAGGCTCTGTGTGAAAGTGAGAAACGACAACATCAGAAGATAAGGATACGCACTGAGTGAATCATAGACACCGAAATAGAGACCACGGTAAACGATAATTCCAACAACGGAGGGAACGAAACCACGGTAGAGACCCGCAATCCCATCACTAGCCAGGGTCTTCCTGTAGACATCCACCAAGCCGTTGAACTGACGAGTTCCTCCACTCTTGGCTGATTTGGCGTCATTGGCCAGACGGGTACGAGCATAGTCCAAAGAATAGACGAAAAGCAATGACGAGGCACCGGCAGCTCCACCAGATGCGACGTTGCCAGCGAACCACTTCCAATAGCCCTCGTTCTTTTTGAAGCCAAACAGAGATTTAAAGTAATCCTCTGCATGAAGGGTCATTACACAGGGTTTTGAGAGTATGAATGAACATACTGAAGGCAAAATTAAGAGCCTGCGTAGGGAAGTAACGGATAACGTTGGCAGTGTTTCCTCTCCAGAGGGAAACTAAACCTTCTTCCCGGTATGTACGGGCAAAAGCATCGCCAATTCCTTTGTAAGGAGTAGCAAGGCGCCCTTGTTTGATCTGGAGACCTGAGGTGTCAGGAAACACATTTTAGAAAAGTCCCAACACCAACCATTTCATCCTGATTCTGCACCAACAGCTTGATGCGCTCGATGGGCGCGGCAGATGTTTTGGCAACAGCCTACAAATGTCAGTGAATACCGCGCACAGCGATTCTGTGGTAGGCCACATACAGCAGATACTCCACCCATCAAGAAATCGGCTAGAAATTGAACATTGAGGACACTGGTGCACGGAGGAATGATATCGAAGCTGACTAGCGAATTCCTGTGGGCTTTTGACCTTCTTGACTTCAGCCATAGCGGACGAACTGGAAACCAAGGAATGAAGTAAGGGGAAGAAAAATTCGAATGGAACGAAGTTCGAAAAGCGACAAGAAGACAAGGGCTGATCCGACTACGGCAAACTTCTGAATCACCACCCAAAGCATTGACATTATACGATCCTATACAATTTACATTTGGAACCGAACCAATGAATTAGGTCTACTAGTAGGATAAAGATGTAATATAAGTAAACACCAAGTTCGTTAGGGCCAACGGTTACTTGTTCCAGGATATAGTGTATCAATGCCAGGAAGAGGATAAGTGGGAGCATAGCTGGAGGGATGAGAATCTGGATAGGGGGGATAACGAGCTGGGATATGAACAGTGCTGCGTGAAATCGTTGGCTGAGCCGTGCTATAGTCACTGTTCGTGTTGCGCACTGGTGGCGTGTCTATCCTGCTTTTCTTCCATATTAGCTCCGAGGGTGAAGTCGATGACGTTTCTGGATCGACAGCTTTCCGTTTTCCTGTTAGTCTGGGAGGGGGCTCTTCATCATCCGAATCAAGGGTCAAGTCAATGACAGTCTCGGGACCTTTTTGCTTCGGGAGGGCAGATGTACCATCATATGACTGGGGGTTACTGGCAAGAGATGGTGATAGCTCTCGTTTGACTTGTCCTTCGTCTTCATCATCTGAGTCAAGGACATAAACTTCTTGTTTCACTTTAGCCTTCCCATTCACATCGGCTTTGGATGGCGATCGTGATACTGGTTGCGAGGTGGCTTTACGCACTGGCACGGCCGCTACAGGGTGAGATGCTCTCCATGTAGCAGAGCCAAACTTATTATCAGAAGTATGCCATTCGCCATCGGCTTCAACGATAACATCCTCCACATCTTCGGGAGTTTGTTTTAGAATTTCGTCGAAATATCTGTTGAGATGGTTAGTAGGCTACACAACTTCAGCCCAATGAGGTCATACCCATCGACGATAAGGTCCTTGGAACTTAGAACCCGCTCACACACAGGACACAACCACGTAGTTGTTTGTTCCATGACCGAGAACCACGATGTCGCATCGAAACACTGCGGATGAACACAAAGGACAGACCGACAAGGTGTATTGACTCTCATATAGCTCAACTATATGTCAAGTAGGTTTTTATGCTCATTTGCCCGGATAGATGGACGTACTGGACATTTCAACGACATTTTTTGAGGTCCAGCAATGATGTCATCGTCCTGTGACATGGAGACAAGCACTAAACACAAGCTGTAAGCAGGAATTTCATGCATGGAAAGACTTGACCAACTCCGTTGTCGAGCCTCCTGACTGCTTCTGTACTTCCGAGTCTTCAAATCGGAAACAAGCGATTCAACCGAATTGGCTTCTACAAGCATCACAACAAGATAATATTTCTGTATTTGGATCATCTACTAAGCAACTTGACTTGGGTAATGGTGACGACTAACCTTTGGCTGAACAGGCTGCTGGCTGTTAACATACACCATTTCAATTTTGTTTGGAATTGCTGTAAATCGACAATTTTTTCCAATATCTGGAGGCGGCGCAGTTCCAGGTTTCTTTTTTAGTCCCTTCAAATTCGCCGTTAACTGTACATTGTTTACGCGAACTTCGCAGGTAGGGGGAAATTCGACTGGACAAGGAACAGTTGGCCTAAAGGAGTTTGGTCCAGAATAGAAAATGGACGAGGTACAGAACAAGCGCAGCTGATATCTGGAGCTGTGAGCTATGTCAATCAATGAACATAAAAAAACAGATTAGATCTTGACTTAGGCATTTTCAATTTTGAGAGGTGATCATTGGTCAGGGTGAAGGTGACAGTTTGCTGCCTGCGATCTGTAGCACTTGTGGATTCTGCCTAGAAGCTTCGGAATATACTAAGCCACAAGAAACGCAAATTCGAACCTGGACATTCTATCACACCAGAGACCGTCTGCTCGATGTTGAAGAAGGGGGATTCTTTGAATTGTATACCTATTAATCGTGAGATACAAGAAGAATATGGGGCAAAAGACGCGTGCCTGCCGGTTTGACTGTAACAGAGGAAGATGAGGCGACCGGGGCAGAAGGCTTCCGAGGAGGAGCGTAGGGATCATAGCGATTAATCAGGTTGGATCCGGGGTTAGAAGGCGTCCAGGGTATGTTTTTCATGATGTTGTTCATCGTCGTGTTCATTCCAGGAGGTGGAAGGACAACTGGATTAACGCCCATCCGGTTCGGAGCGTAGCTGCAGTATTCAAATGCAAACATCAGTAACATAATAACATGGGTTATATCATCTAGGAAAAGATATCTACATTCCAGTGTTTCTTACTTGTGCGATAATCGCTTTAGCCTTTAACCACCGGTCCTCTAAATTCTGAGCTCTCCAATCGTCCAGAGTCGAAACAATGCGGTCAATGACTTCCTGTTTTTTCCCGGTTTTGACCAAGTGCGTGGAGCATTCCTCGTTGAAGCCACCGAGGATCTGTTTGAGCCTATCGACAGTGTTGTTCTTTACGGTATGGCGGATGGCCTACAAGTCGACAACGAGGGTTGCAGCAAATTAAAACGGCACGGCAAGGTGGAGAACGTACGTCAAAGTCCGACCAGACACTTGTACCAGACATTGACCGCGCTATTCGCGAAAGAAGGGACGCCGACGGTTTAGCCGCTGAGAGGGAAGCCGCAAGGGTTGAATTGTTTGGTTCACACACGTGATCCAAGCATAGACAAACGACGATTTGATCAGTTAAGCGCATTTCATGATTATCGTGAGCGTCAAATTTGCTCTGAACCTTCATCATGTCCTCCTCAGATGATTATGACAACCTCTCAAAGGAAGAGCGTGATGCTCGTGACAAGGAAGATCGTGCAAGAGAGCAAGAAGAGCAGGCTGGTACGCGGTAGGCTATAACCGAATTGAGGATCTCGCCCGATGCATATCTTCTCTCAGCTTTGCCTTACAAGTGGACTCAATTATTGGGGGAGGTTGATATCACTGTACCTGTTCCGAAGGGAACAAGAGCAAGAGACCTCGTGGTTGAGGTAGCAAAAAAGAAGCTTAGCGTTGGGTTGAAAGGTCAAGACAAGATACTTGATGGAGAGCTTTGTATGGATATCAAAGTAGAGGAAAGTACATGGACTCTCGGTGTGTATTCTCGTAAAATCATTGTTTGAATTCTCTCATGGCCAAAAAGAGGACAACCACCTCGTGTTAATTCATTTGGAGAAAATCAATAAAGAGCGTTGGTGGGAGAATGTTCTTACTCACCATCCAAAGATCGACACTAGGAAGATTGAGCCTGGAAACAGCAAACTGAGTGATCTCGATGGAGAAACACGGTAAATGGTTCTTGTTTCAATTCAACAGTCTTGCCTGAAGTTCGACTTCCAAGAGGGATGGTTGAGAAAATGATGGTACGAGTCATTGCCTTTTCATGATTGAGTCTGATATACCAATGATGCCCCCAGTTTGACAATCAGCAAAAGGTAGCAAGCGTACATAAGTCACACGACATCTAACTTGACGTTTTATAGCAATTGGGAAAGCCGACCTCAGACGAATTGAAGAAGATGGAAGTGAGTTGAGACCTTGCGAATAAATACACGGATTCATGACTCGATCAATGCGCAGGCTCTGAAGAAATTCCAAGCCGCCCATCCCGAAATGGACTTCTCGAAGGCCAAGATTTCTTAATGTAAGGTTTTCTTTTTTTCTATTTGCATGCAGTTATGAACAATCGCCGATAACCTGGCTAGAGCGTTCACCAATGTGCTCAATCGTACACACCACGAAAGGAAATGGTCATTAGATACTATGTAAAACAAATAGCCTTAAGCCTGTATTGTCTGTTCATTTTGCCTTAAACTTTTCGTCGTTTACCCTTACCGTGCGCAAGAATATCGACACTTTTGCGCTTCACACTATCAACAAGTGACTTCAAAGTCTTCCCGTCCTTTTCGTTTTGATGTTGTGAAATACCAGTATCAGGGACTTTCGTGTCATCTGCCGTCCGCCTTGAACGCTCTTGCAAGAACGCGTTCATGGCTGCTGTCCTCTTGAATCTATACGCCATGATATTAAAACCAGGAGAGGGTTCATCTCAACAGCGACATACTGAGGATTTGTCGGGTCAATGGCATACTGATGGTCTTCATGAAGGGCTTTGAAACGTTCGTCGTTGACGTCAATCTTGAAATCAGCCTGAATTTCATTATCGCCGTCGTCGTCTTTGCCAGTCTGCTTCCTCTTCCCCTTTCGGCGAGATTTCCGCTCTGCTTTGAGGACTGATTTCAGATTGAAGTGTTTATTTTCGGCATTGGGGTCATCCGAAGCGACAAGAAGTGCAAGCTCCTCGTGAGTGCTGACAGGGCGTGTAGGAGGCTTGGAGATTCCATGCTGTGCGTTCTTTTGTCGACTCTTGCCATTGGCTATCGGAGGTTCTATCTCTTCTCCCACATCGCTCTCGATATCAAAGAAATCGTCGTCGCCTTTACTAACCTCAACCTTGAGCGTCTTCTCCTTGACCTCCTCTTTTCTCTTTTTTCTCTTCTCCCTTAATTTTCTCTGATATTTATCAAGCGTGGTCTCCTCCTCCTTCGCTTCGCTCAGTGCGGGAGTAAAGGTGATCTCCATGTCAACATCTTCTTGGTCTCTTTCGTTATCCCAACCCTCAGGTAAGTCTTCGTTCCCACCTAGAAGTAGTGCTCGAAGCTTGTGTCGAGACGACTTCTGGCTCTTTTTTGATTTATGAACTTTTTCGGACTCTGACTCTGAAGATGAAGCCAGATATGCCCTGAAATCCCCGTCCTCAATTTCTTTTTTGGTGAGTGTACGTCGGGTGACATGATTTCGCTCGGGATCGTCGTCATCCCATGTCAGTTTGACTTTGGAGTGTCGCAGCGCCTGTTGTGAAATGTCATTAGGGCTACATGGGAGAGTCGAAATGCTTACATCGGTCACAAAGTCGAGGTTTTTCGACGTGATGTCAATATCTTGAGTGGCTTCGTCTCTGTAATGAGGATGGTCCATCAGTGACACTAAAAACTGCCGAATTCCGTGATTACCTGAAGTCCCCATCAAAGGTCATATCATCCGGGACATAACTTAGATCGAAAACGTTGGCAGAACGCTCTAGTTCTGTGCCTTCTAATTCTTGATAGATATGAGTTGCAGCATTGACCGTGTCGCAAGTAATTATGGCATAATAGTACCTGGTAAGAAATAGAACGTTATTGACTGAACTGATAGAATCAGGCTAAGATTCTACCGAAGGCGCTCAAGTTGATAGTTTCTTAGTGCATCCTTGTCATAGTCATCTTCATCGCCAACATCATAGATATTTTGCTCATTGACTTCGTCATTGCTACCCTTTCTTTTGAAGATCTCCGGCGGCGGTCCTTCTTTCTCTTCACGAGCCATTCGCTCCTTTCCAAACTCGCTAGGATATACACGAACGTTAAGAACCTTGCCACGTGCGATGTTGCTCTGTGCTGTGTTCACAACCTTTTCCCTCCTGTCAGAGGAAATGGCAGAAGCAGTGACGGACAGCAGAGACGCGCAGATTTTAAAAAGATGTACGGCACGAACGTGATCCCAGTCGAGGTTTACTATAGCCAAACGACGCGATGTAGACACTTCTCGTGTGGTATCAGGGTTAGCTTTTGCATAGGCAGCTGCCTGGGCGTCTAGGTCTGCGAACTCTGTCTCGTCTAGATTTATTTCGACAAGGTCATTGTGGATAGCAATTGGCCGCTTGTTGATATGTCCCAGCGATCCTTCGTCATCATCTGAGCCATCTTGGATATGTTCTTCATCGTTCTCTTCATCGGAAGACTCGAGGAGGACCTCTCCGCGGGCATAGTCGGTGAATGCTGGGGTTGAGTTGTCGGTATCATCTTCCAAGTGATAGAAGCGTTTTAAATTATCTTTTTCATGAGTATCGGTGAGAGTTCGGCCGTATTTGTCAACTCGACCTGAGCGGGCGTGAGCATTAAAGTTTGGCAAAATTACTGAGGCTAGTGACCAGTTTTCGTAGTTTTTTCTTGCGAGAAGACAGACTTAAAGCGGTCGTCGATGAGAACCTTTGCATGCTTTTTCTTTGGGCGCCGGAAACGCGGGTCAGATTTGAGTCTCGCAAAGCGTGGATCGGACATGAACCAGGAGACAAGTAGAAGGAAGTGCAAGTTACAAAAATATATGAGGGCACGTGCGAGCTTGCCTATGTACTTATATGATATCACGACGTGACACGGACAACTTTGACAACTGGCAACCATCATTGGGGCGATAAGTATATAAGCTATAACAGAGACCCCGTCATGATCCATCTGTCTTCCTCTTCCATTCTTCTCTTCCTGTGCGTATATTTTCCCTCGTTTCTTCCTATGGGTTTCATTCTTTTCCCTAGTTCTTCGTTTTAGCTGCAGGCCCGGACGCCTTCTTTTCTCATTTCATCGTCCACAAGTAATATTCCAAGATCCCCCTCACAATGCTCGCCCGCACTCTTGTTGCCATGTTGGCTCTTTTCCTGGCAGGACAGGTCTTTTCTCGCCCTGTCTCCGTGAACGTAAGTCATTTGATTTTGTTCTCTCAACGAACTCCATCCAATCATCTATCTAGCCTCCAGCGACCCCGGCTCTTGAAGCGCTCAAGACTATACCTGTTTATGTCAAACGTCAGATCCCCGCTGATGTTCCTGTCAAATCCCCTGACGGTCAGGTTGTGCCCTACGGCAAGCGCCAGATACCGGCTGAGGTTGCTGTCAAATCCCCTGACGGTCAGGTCGTGCCCTACGGCAAGCGCCAGATACCTGCTGAGGTTGCTGTCAAATCTCCTGACGGTCAGGTTGTACCCTACGGCAAGCGCCAGATACCAGCTGAGGTTGCTGTCAAATCCCCTGACGGTCAGGTTGTACCCTACGGCAAGCGCCAGATCCCCGCTGAGGTTGCTGTCAAATCCCCTGACGGTCAGGTTGTACCCTACGGCAAGCGCCAGATACCAGCTGAGGTCGCTGTCAAATCTCCTGACGGTCAGGTTGTGCGCCAGATCCCTACTGAGGTTGCTGTCAAATCTCCTGACGGTCAGGTTGTGCCCTACTAGGTATCAAATCGGTAGGGCGCCAGATCCCTACTGAGGTTGCTGTCAAATCTCCTGACGGTCAGGTTGTGCCCTACTAGGTATCAAATCGGTAGGTCTTTCTTTTTCTTCCGGTTGATGTCAGGTCTCTGACCCAGTTATAGTGAGCTTGATGCTCCTTGGTTGCAGGATGTGAGGTGATCATTTGCTGTCGAGATCTTCGTACAAAGGAAGGACCCTTCTGAATGTAGAACATTACCGGATCGTAGGCGCTTCGGTCGCCTTCAGTCTTCTTTCTCTTGTATCGTAGTCATTCGTTTACTGACAGTGAATCGTAAGAATTGAAAGGAAGATACCATACATAATCGTCGCAAGTCTTCCGGCTATTTTCATGATGGATAGCAAACGAGTGGCATGCAGAATCCTATGTACAACTCTAGGCAGGGGATTCGAGTGAAAGCTTCCAAATCCAGATCGCCCCTCTACCGTCTTTGCTACCAACACCTATCAAAGTTGTCCCCCCGATGCCCAGAGCACATGCCAATATCTCCTCCCCATCTTCCATGGTCACAGGTGATATTTTCCAACCTAAAACCTGTGGAGGTATATCTGTCTGGGACCTTATTCCCCTTTCCCCATCTTCGTCAAGGTGCTCTCCAATCTCCATATTCAGCAGGTCAAACGTAAAAGGAGGTGGTTTATGAGGATGCAGATGAATCACGTTGAACAGTGTGATTGAGTCGAATTTAGGGTGTGTGAAAGAAACTACAGGGTCGTGGGTAGGAGATTGATAGAGGTGTAAAGCAGCTGTTTCAAACTGGGTTTGCGCTGGGGGGAATGAAACGGCAGATATGATCTTGAAGGAATCTGATAAGCAGGTATAAAATAACCCGCTCTTCTATTTTCAAAAATCGAAACCTACTGCTCTCTTGATAATCCTACGCTTTTGAATTACAACTGATTAAGTAGCGAGCCCAACTGACGTACCGACGCACATCCACGTAAAATGTCCTGGCGAATATCACTGTATTCGGCGGGAAAGAAACGATTAAGTGATAACCAATGCCAAACGACTAGTTGTCCGGGTTCAATCCATGTTCCCTTGGATTCTGTGCTGCTGGAAGTCTGCTTCATGATGGCGGGGGCACTATGACTCAGTAGAAGATCATCCTGTAGCCTGGAAAGAATGATAAGTGAGAGCAGTGAGGATTTCACCGACTTGTACCATGAAATGGACAAAACACGGGCTTTATGGATCCGGCTACTGCTGAATAGCGGCTTGTCTTCGCGAATGAGGAGTTGTCGGGAGGCGCGAGGAACGTGCCATATCTTGACGAGTCTATCAAGCTGAACATCTGGTTTAATTACCGAACTATGCGAGTATCTTTTGTCCTCACACCACTGGTTGCGATGACCGGGAAATTTGGGTTAAATGCCTAACAAATGTGAGTACAGATAACATAGGAATTAAATGCAGCTCACAGCGCTCAGCACTGCAGCTTGATGGCCGCCTGAACGTCCACCCATTAAAACAATAATGCAACGTCCCATGCCCTCGCCCTCTTCATCTGTCATATGAAGACCGTGCGCAGCACCAGCGAAGCTCTTTTCCGTACTGGGAGGCCAATGAGGATTTGCTATATCTTCTAGTACCTGAGGTTTGAGCAAAAGATCGTAGATCCGGGTGGAATAATCCCTGGAGGTTGTGCAAAACAAATCCGTATTTGTCGGGTGCACGGCGATCGATGTTATGGCCTAGTAATTGTCAAAGACCGAAGGACTTGTGCTCACTAAGGTTGTGTCTTACACCGCCGTGTCCGCGAAGAAAACCGTGAATACCTTGTTGCTTGACATTGTATATATACAAAAGATTGAGATATGAGAAGAGAAGGAGGGGCTGAAAGGGGTTGCCAGAATTCAGAGTCCAAGCTACCCGTATACAATCAGTAGGAAGGGCCTTGATGTCATGATTGCTCTGTACCTGGTTGAACAAGGGTAGCAAGGGTGGAGAGGAAGCACTTACGAACGGCACTTTGTAGGAGATTGGATTCTTCAATTGTCGCGTGAAGAAAACATAGACTTTGCGATCGGACCCGACAGCAACGGCATCTGAGAACTCGTTGATCATAGCAGACCAGTCCTCCTGGGAGAGATTGTGATGGCCATTCCACAGGGTGTTGTAGGAGTCATGTGTCCACGGAAAGAAAGCCAGACTTTTGAAGGGCGTAGAGTCAGATGCATTAGACTGCACGATTGTCAGAAAAAGAGGGGGGAAGGAGATGATACACAGACGTATATTTTCTTTTCCAGAGCAAACGGAGGAGACGAGGTGGGCGATTCGTACCAGGGACCTTCGGACATAGTGATGTTTTGGCAAATCCGAAATAGGCAACCAATACATCAGCCATCGGGACATTGCGCTCACCACAAAACTCTCCCATGTCTGATTCGCCTGTCCCAGCGTACGACCCTAAGCCATCCCTCAAATATGCCTCTGCCATTGGCCTTCAGGCTGGCGCAGTCGGTGTCTTTGTCAGCGCCATTCAAAATGCCCTCGGGAGCCACTCCAACGGCGCTATGGGTTTCGTGACACGAACGGGAGGGACAATCGCCCTATTCGGTGCGTTATTCTCTTCTATACTTTCCAATCCTTTTTTAAAAGCTTTATTCAAGCTGGAATGGGGGCTACTTTCGCGTTGACCGAATCTATTGTGGCCAACCAACGGCGTAAGGACGATCCGTTGAATGGCGCCGCTGGTGCATGTGCTGCAGGTTTTTTGGCAGGCATAAGGGGTACGTCTCCGCCTCTGGATCGGCGTTGGATACTTAACTTGTTGTAGCCCGCTCGATACCCATGGCCCTTGGCGGTTGTGTGGTGCTTGGTACCGCTATGGGAGCGTTTGACTACTCAGGACAACTATCTGGCGAGCCGGGAGTTACTCAGGAGGAGAGGCGGAGGAGATTCTTCAAGCAGTCACCATCAAAATCTTCAACAGAGGCTACCGAATGATTACCGTGCCAACTTCCCATGTTTTGTGGCACATTTATCATAGCCAGATACATCGAATCATAGAAGACTAATACCAAGAATATCTAACTCAAGAGGAAGCGAGTAATTCCTGGTAGCGCTTCTCGACCTTAGCATGGTGGTCAGAATACCAATCTGTCCAGCTCGAGCAAGTTTGACATTTCGTCTGAAGTTCGATGAGAAATTATCGAAGCTTGTCAGGAAGTCAGTCACCTACCTGTTGAGTCAACCGCTCCCATGCCACAGCATCATTTCCATCCTCTTCGTCTGGATCTACTCGACCAGCACCAGTGGCGAAAAATTGTGCAACAATGTCAACTTCTTTTGCCAAGAGCTCTGCTCTGGCTCGTTGTTTCCGGAATTCAATACCTGCTGTCTTGCGGACACCATCGAGTAAAGATTTGAATGGTTCTTGGGTCAGAAATGTTCTCCAAGAGCCAAGACTATGGTTGTCCATCTGCACCGGTAAAATTAGCCCCGCGAATGGATAAACAGCCTGCAGATTACCTTTTTATATAGTTCCTTCCCAATCTCTGAGTTCGAAATTCGGTGGTCACGCTGCAAAAGGACCTTTATGTAGCGTTTGGCGTAATCGCGCTCCTGCTCGGAATACATGTACCCATCACCAAGACCGCGTTTTATCCTCGTATATTCGGGAGGAGGAGTAGGTGATCGAGACCGTGAGTGATCAGTAGATTGAGTTGGAGAATGTTGGCGCGTATTCTGCCCTGTGGGCGATGCGACCGTTACCGTTTCCGCCTTCTGTAAGACGGAAGCCTCATCTTCTGACATGGTTTGATTTTTTCTGTCCTTTCGACTGTGACCCCTTTCCAAACGTTTCACAACAACCCTGTCATCCAACGAGTCTTCTTCTTCCTCAGATTTGATTCTCTTGCGTTTTCCACGCGGAGTAGACTTGCTTTTGGAAGTCTCAAACTCATAGGGCGATGTGCTCAGGAGTTTGTTCCGATCCACACAATCTTGAACAAAAGCGGCGCTGACTGCCGGCTTTCCTGCCAGAACAGTAGACTCCAATAGCTGGTCAAACGTTTTCGATTGGCTGTATAGAATTGCGTAGTCAGCAGTCTTGTTGTTGGAGACGATCTTTCCACCGTTTTTCTGCCGTAGACGGGGAATAAAATCAACTACTTTTAGTGGATCAGAAAAGCACCCAACAAACCTTGATGGCAGTGACTGTCCGAGAACGATTGCTGAGGTCAACTTGAACAAAAAACGAAAGCTCGCGTCCATCTCTAGTCTTAAATAAGGCAGCCGAGAGTGATGAACCTCGACTCGGAGTCTGTTGCGGTATGGACTGAGACGACATGGACGCAGGAGTGCTTGTGGGTGAGATTGACCTCATTTGGTTGCCTGGAGTGTATGAAGTAGGAGCCGATCGAGATAAGATGGGCGATTTTCGACGAAACGAGGGAGGAACAGTAGAAGAATTAAAGCCAGCCAGGTTGGGAGGGCTAGATACACTAGGAGGATCTTGAGGAAACAGCATGTTTTGATTAAAGGTGCCATAGAGTGTATTCAAATTCATATTGTACATATCGAAATTCCATGAACCCAAGCCAGCAGGATAAGGTGTCAATGGACCATTGGAGCCAGTCGGATGTTGGAAGACCGGCATCGAATTAGGCTGGGCGAACCCTTGTTGCTGCATCTGGGACATAAAAGCAGGGTGCATCATGAATGGTTGTTGATACATTTGTTGGTTCGTCAAAGAATTGTCAGAAGGGTATACGTGAAGGGGACCATTATGAGGCGAGGGCTGCGAGCCAAGAGGTATATCGGAGACTATGGTTGGTGCTGACTGACTAGAAGCGTACGGAGGTGCTTCCACAGGAGTTATTCGGGGCGTTGGAAGTGGACTTCTTGTATATGATTAGCTGTGAAGACATCCCAAAAGAACATCGAGACCGACTTTATTGGATCCTCTGCTGATTCCGTCCCCTCTTTTGGGATCGGCAGTCCATCGTCGAATGTAAGGAAACCTCCCCACTCATCATCTTTGCCGAGCACTTTCGACGTGGCAATACAAGCTGCAACCCAAGTATGTTGTAAAACAACCTTGTCCGTATCCCCACCCCATTCGCGAATGAACTCTTTTCCGGCGTCCGAAGTAGCATCAACCAGGATAACGCTAGCTTGCTTGGGATCCGAACAGATGACAGCGCCAGCTTTCTGAAAAGACCATCGAAATCAGCACGTCATAAAAACTATGGATACATACCTTTAGAGTCCGCACTAGCCTTGGCCGCCCGTTTATGCCGTTCGCACTGACAAAAATGCGCCACGGGGTAGCCTCATCATGAAAGATTTGGGGGATCTCTTGAGGTTGGGAGGCAGAGGGGCCGTCCATCAGATCAAGGGCCCTTGACGGCACAGGCGCGGACTGACAGTGTTTCTTGTAAAATTTTTAACAAAACGAGTTGTATAAGTTGCACGAGAGATAACACTCTACTGAGTGTGTTACACGTGATGTTACTAACATCGGCTGGCAACGCATACCATCATCAATCGTTGAGGGCAGATCTAGTAGTAACAATAGAGATATTTCTTGACCAGCAGACTCAGAAATTTTCAAAATACATCATGGCCAAAATAGTTTTTCGACTTGCAAATGTCATATTTCGCATGTGATGTATGGTGGAGCATATAAAAGGAACATGAAGCAATTGCAAACACAGTACGGTAACAAAAGAGATTTAACGGTAACTGAGGGCTCGACGTTAACAGGCAGGCGCGGAAACCAAGGGCCCAAGTTACGAACCTCTTTTGTCTGCGAGCACGAGCACCAGCACCACCGAATTTCTTGGGCTCCATCCGCCTGGGGTCTGCAATCAAGAGGGTACGGTCATATGCCACAAGTTTCTTCTTGAGCTCTAGCGCGCTGTATGCATCGATATATTTGGCGTAGTATGCGACGAGAGCCTTGGCAATGGCCTGACGGATAGCATACACCTGCGATGTGTGTCCACCCCCCTTCACGCGAACCCGGATGTCAAGGACACCGAAAGCGTCCTCTCCAGCAACAAGGACGGGTTCATAAACCTTCAGACGTAAGATTTCGGGCTGAACAAGGTTAATGGGGGATCCATTGATGCGGATGAGACCACGGCCCTCCTTGGCGTGAGCAACAGCAGTTGCAGTCTGAAATCTGAACGTTATGGCCTAGCTTAGAGGGAAGAAGAGGTTGAACGTGCCTTCTTTTTGCCGAATGTCTGGACGGCCTTTGTGGATGTAGCCATTTTGAGGTTTTGAGCCGACGAGGTTTCGGCGAGTGTCTACGCAAACAGATCAGAAAGAAAGGCAGTCAGGCAGAGGACGAGCAAACCTTCTTGAAGTCGTCGAGGCCGGCGCCGATAATATTTGGCAAGACGAACTTTGGTGGCTTGTAACACCTGCCCAGTTTCATTCGGCATATGCCGAAGGCGGCTGACTAAGCATCGTCTCTTTCCAAACTCCCATCTGCCAGCGCACAGGCCACCGACTGCCAGGTGGACAGCTGTTGCGCACAATATGCTTCCATCTTTGACGTTTCGCGCAAGTGTGGGTGCTGTGCGTCTCTCATGTAGCACAATGCATGATTTCTCATAACCCGTTTCTAGTCAAGGCGTACTTGTATTCGCACTATGGCTCGACTGGCTCGTCCCACACGTAAAAAGGGATCTATCTCCGCACTGCCTTCAAAAATAGGTATCGTCATCTTTTCCACAGTGTTCCTTTCCAGCGCTTACCTCAATCAAGTTGAACCTATCCTTGAACCTTTGTATCTCGGTCTCTCCCAACCATTGGCAGGCTCTACTCACGCTGCAGAAACCTCCGTAGCTGCCCTCGATCCCACTGTCTTCAACCATCCTATACGCACTGATGTACTTCATCTATGCGTTGTGCAGTATCTCGATTCTCTCCGACAAGGATCTGCCAGCACCAAGACTCGTGGGGAGGTCCGAGGTTCCGGCCACAAGCTTCACAGGCAGAAAGGTTCGGGCAGGGCGCGTCGTGGTGACGGGCAAAGTCCGATACTAGTGGGGGGTGGTGTCGCGTTTGGACCTAAACCACGCGATTTTAGTACCAAATTGCCTCGGAAAGTCATTCAAATGGGCATGCGGGTTGCCCTTAGTGCCAAAGTGCAAGACCGGAAGCTTGGTATTATGCCACAATTTAGTTGGCCTCATGGCAAAACCAAGCATCTCGCGCAGAGGATTGACCACCTTGGCATGCGGAAAACCCTCTTTGTCACTGGAGAAGAGAAGCCCCCTGCTAGTTTGGAGCGGGCTATCAGCAACATCGAAAAAGTAAAGTTGGTCACAACAGACAAGCTCAATGTGTACGAACTACTCAAGTGGCCAAGAGTGGTGTTGGACTTGAAGGCGGTTTCACATCTGGAACGGACATATAGAAAGGATGTACCTATTGCCTCTGTCCTTATCAGTAACGAAACTTCCTAATGTAATAATTTGTGTTGGCTTCCTCTAGTACTCCTCGTCAAAACTATCATCATCGTAATAATGTGAATATGGATCCAACACGGCGTCAAGCTCGTAGTCAATGTCATCTATGCCGGGCATGTCTCCGTAGTAATCTCCACTTTCATCCGACCAAGCATCATAATCTTCATCGCCATAATCTTCCCCAGAGGAAGTATTGAGGGGGTCTAATTCTAGCTTCACAAGATTGAAGACCGCCTGCGGTAGTTTGGACTGCAATTGTTCCAAACAATGTTGATCCCAATTGCCGATATTGACTGTTATAGTCCTGGGAGACTGCATGTATGACCGATGAATCGCCTGAATCATTTGCGTTTCACCGGGGACGAATGGGTTATCAAGGGTGATAGTAGTGAGATTTCGCCAGGGATCAGAAGAACCATTGACTTTCCATAGGTATGTATGATCGGTCTCAAGGAGTTCAACGTGAGTTAAAGTCGTCCACTGCTGAATCACACAAGCATCTTCTGGGGTCAAGATGAAACCGACGATTTTGAGTTTTTCGATTTTAGGTAATACGGTGAAGTGCTGGCCAAGAAGAAAATGGGCGAAGGATAACTTCACCTTCAAGTTAATGAGGTTGGGAGTCAAAAGATGTGACAAAGGGCAATCACAGGTGCCGGTGCCGTCAGAAAAATGACTGTCATCAATGGTGAGATTCAAAGTACGCAATGAAGAGGCGAGAATAGGTAAAGAATCGGGTTCTTCCCAGATATCACCCCCAAATTTGTGGATAGTAAGCGTGTGCAAAGACGGCGATGCTTGAAAGATAGCTCGTAACCGCTCAGGATTGTATGTTAATTTGCGAATCTCCAAATGTGTTAGATCAGGGCCTAATGGGGCGCATGTAGGGCACCTGGGAAACACTATTGACCGGAGATGCATCGCTCTAGTAAATAGAGGTACGTGATCCGTGAGGCACCGTTGATGATTGGCATCGATTTCAAGATGAGAGAGAACCGGGAAGGCGAGGGCATTGAACGGCGACGCAAAAGTGTCAAAATCACTTAGTGACTCGATGCGTACGACAATCTCGCGGATACGACCTGTATTTCTGCTGATCGCCTCCGATAAGTCTTTGTAAGAGCGGGAGGTGAATGGCGGGTGGGCAAAGAGAATAGTGATATATAAGGGTTGCAGCCTGGACCTCTCAAAGAAGAGGGGAATATTGCAGCTAAAGGATTTCTGATTGAAAAAGTCAACGAAGATTGAGGTCCACAGCGAGGATGTGTTGATTGCAATCTGTCTCCAGAGCAAAGACACCGTCGACACGACCATGGGAAGGCTGAGCTCGTTGTGCAAGGCTGCGGACCTGGAGCCGAGATCGAAGATGGCGGAGAGAAGCTCATCTGGAAGGATTTGAATGTAGCACTTTTGATTTCTGGATTGATCCTGAGCAGACATGTTTTTAGCTAGTTGCGAGGGCAAGGGCGAGTGTGAAAGTTGACCTCGGGGACCATGTGAGTCACGGCTGTAACACTGAGCACGTGACATTACACAGTCGCGTACATCTGTCACGGACATTAACCTCAACCGTCCGCCTCATGTCTCAAGCATCCCAAGCACCCGAAGAAGAAGTCGATGAAGAGTACGCGTTTACTGGACCTCTTCTCGTGAATAAGCTACAAGAGGCGGGTATTCACCCCAATGACATCAAGAAGCTTGCTGAGGCTGGCCTGAACACAGTCGAAGCAGTCGCATTTACCCCCAAGAAACATCTTGTTACAATCAAAGGAATCTCGGATCAGAAGGCAGACAAGATTCTTTCTGAGGGTCAGTGTCATACCTGAGCCGTCGAGCTAAGCTGATAAACATACTCCACAGCCCAAAAGATCGTTCCTCTAGGATTCCAAAGTGCTACAGAGGTCCATGCGAGGAGATCTGAGCTTGTGCACATTACCACAGGCTCGAAGCAACTGGATGCTCTTTTGGGCGGTGTGTTCTACGTATCTTCGCCTCCTTGTATGCGCACTTAGTTGTGTGCTCAGGCGGCATTGAGACTGGCGCGATTACCGAGCTCTTCGGAGAGTTCAGGACAGGGAAATCTCAAATATGCCATACACTTGCGGTGACTTGTCAGCTTCCAGTGAGCATGGGTGGGGGCGAGGGCAAGTGCCTGTATATCGATACTGAGGGCACTTTTCGGCCTGTGCGTCTTCTTGCAGTAGCAGAACGGTATGGTTTGAATGGAGAAGAGGTTCTCGATAATGTTGCATACGCGAGAGCTTACAACGCGGACCATCAAAATGCGCTGCTAACCAGTGCCAGTGCATTAATGTCCGAGTCTAGGTAACTCTCCACTTTCTCTTGAAGGTGCAACGGATTCGTCTCAACATGTTCACAGGTTCTGCCTTCTAATAGTAGACTCCTGCACTGCACTATATCGTACAGATTTCAGTGGTCGAGGTGAATTGTCATCTCGGCAAAACCATCTTGGGAGATTCCTTCGCACGCTTCAACGTCTAGCCGATGAGGTATTGTTTTCTTTGAGAGTTCTTGTCGCAAGTCAAATTATTGGCCCTTCCAGTTTGGCATCGCAGTTGTCGTAACCAATCAGGTCATGTCCAACCCCGACGCCGCGGCAGGTCCATATGCAAGCAACGAAAAGAAGCCCATTGGGGGAAATATCATGGCTCACGCCTCAACCACTCGGTGCGTGTAAAGTTGTATAATATCAAACGTGGTGGTTCTAAGCTTGTCTGTTCAGACTACAACTGAAGAAGGGACGCGGGAACACACGGTCATGCAAGATTTATGATTCACCATGCCTACCTGAGATGGAAACACATTTCGCAATCCTCGCCAGCGGTATTGGAGATCCCGAAGAAGAAGCTTGAAGCTTGTGGTCTATCATTGACTTCAAGGCTGTGGTATCGAACAACTAGATTGGAAATAGTATACAAATTCCTTGTAAAAACAACATGCAGCACTAATATCTATATAATGGAATGGTGTCCAGTTGAATGGGTACAAAATAGCGGTAGAATAACAAGACAGTGCCGTTGAGACACGAAGACAATCTATTTGCCTTTAAGCAAGGAAACGTGTAAGGATATTGGCGTCCGTAGAGCTGATGAGCTCCTGGAGCTTGACAACATCGGCTCGAGAAACATTTGCAATGTCAGCCATAACATAAGCGATGTCGCCCTTGGAATCGGAGTATTGCTTTTCGACGTTGTACGGTGACAGAACTTCGTTGATTTGCCTGAGGACGCCAGGCTGATTTTTGTGGACGTGGCAAATACGTATTTGGGTGTCTTGCTCGGCGGTGATCGCACGAAGGTCAACTTCGGGGAAGTTGACAGCGCCAATCGTAGAACCATAGCCGAGGTAGCTGGAGAGAGCCTGTGCGACCTCGTCACCAATCATGCGTTGGGCCTCTTCAGTAGAACCGCCAATGTGAGGAGTGAGGATGACATTAGGGAGATTTCTCAGTTCAGTGGCCCAAGGATTCAAGTTGTCGCTGAAACCGGGGCCGTTGGAGCCGGGCTCGTTAGGGAAGACATCTATCGCAGCGCCGGCAAGATGGCCGGACTTGAGGGCACTGATGAGAGCAGGAATATCAACAACCTTGCCACGGGCGTTGTTTATGAGATAAGAACCCTGCTTCATCTCACTGAGCTGCTGTGTTGAGATGAGATTTGTAGTTTCAGGGAGCTCTGGTACGTGAAGGGTAACAAAGTCGGACTCTGTGAGGAGGGCCGAGAGAGTGGGCACTTGACGTGCAGTGCCTAGAGGCATGATGTTGATGATATCGTAGAAGAGAACACGGAGACCAAATGATTCTGCGAGAACAGATAGCTGGGAACCAATGTGGCCGTAACCGACGATGCCCAATGTCTTGCCCCGGACCTCCCAACAGCCCTTGGATTTCTTGTTCCAGATGCCATTGCGAAGCTCATGGGAGCGTTCGAACAATTGACGTGAGAGGGCGATGAGCTCTGCCATAACGAGCTCCGCGACCGAACGCGAGTTGGAGAAGGGAGAATTGAATACGGGGATACCGGCAGCAGCAGCGGCTTTGAGGTCGACCTGGTTTGTGCCGATGCAGAAACATCCAATAACCAAAAGCTATGCAAGAATAAGCATTGATTTAGGGGTGAAAAAGAAAGAGGAGTGGAACCTTGGGTGCAGCGTTTATGACACGTTGAGTGATTTTTGTTTTGCTGCGGATACCAATGGCGTGATAAGTGGGGATCTTTTCGACGAGTTCGTCCTCGCTCATAGCGGTAGTGTAGTGATCGACGTGGAAACCGAGTGTGCGGAAAGTGGAGACGGCCTCCTGAGAGATGTTTTCAAGAATGAGAAGACGGATACCGCCATTCTCGAGGGGATGAAGGAAACGCGGAGGAACGTCCTGGACGGATCTGCGACGGAGGTGATCTGGGGCGAAGTTGGGGGCGACGGGGGATGCAGCGACGGAGAGACGGTTGTTGGAAGACATGGCGGCGGGGTTTGCAGCTGGAGAATGACTTGTGTTTTATTTTATAGAGATCGGACTATTAGTGGAGGGAGCACGCAAGACTTTCGAAAAAAAATCCGATCACTGGATCAGCGATAATTTTGAAGTGCTCGGCCCGGGACTCTGTCATCGACTACAATACGATTATGGGGCTCTACCTCCTCGACTATGGCGCAGGGAACGTCCAGAGCCTCGCAAATTCCCTCACACGTCTCGGTTATTCATTCAAGTGGATATCTACTACTGCAGATTTCGATAATGCCACCGTCAGTCCCACTTTCTCGACATCCGATCGTCCTCACGTCCATCTTAGATCCTCATCTTTCCTGGCGTCGGCGCCTTTGGTAGCGCCGTACAGTCCCTCGAATCCCGTGGACTTCGCGAGCCTTTGTTGAAATACATTAAATCCGGCCGCCCTTTCATGGGCATCTGCATCGGGATGCAGATTCTCTTCGAGTCATCTACCGAGTCATCGTCTTCAGGCCTGGGTGTGATCCCATGCCCTATCGAAGAGTTCGACAGCACTGACAAAGCTGTCCCTCACATTGGCTGGAACTCGGCCGATCATCCAACGACCAATACGGCCGAACCAATTGATCCCGTCCATTATTACTTTGTCCATTCATTTTGTGCAAAATATAACCCCGAGAAATACCCTGCCGCTACTGAATGGATCCATAGTACTACTCAGTACGGGCAGGAGCTCTTCATTTCGTCCGTGCGCAAAGGCAACGTCTTCGGCACCCAGTTCCATCCCGAGAAATCTGGCACGGCCGGCCTGGCCCTCATCGCTGCCTGGCTTCGGAATCCAGAATTTGAGTATGACAGCACAGCTCCACGTGTAACCCCAGCTGTCAAGCCCAAGCACGGTCTCACGAAGCGCATCGTTGCATGTATGGATGTCCGAGCAAACGACCAGGGTGATCTCGTCGTGACCAAGGGCGATCAATATGACGTGCGTGAAAAAGCCGATGCCACATCCACATCCACCACCGTCGCCACAGCAGGTCAGGTCCGCAATCTCGGGAAACCTGTGGCGCTTGCCGCGCGGTACTTTGAGCAGGGCGCAGATGAGCTCTGTCTCCTTAATATCACGTCCTTCCGCCACTCACCACTGCAGGACCAGCCCATGCTCGCGGTCGTGCGGGCCGCGGCCGAGTGTGTGTTTGTGCCCCTAACCATTGGCGGGGGTATCAAAGACACGGTCGACCCAGACGGCACGAAGCGCAGCGCGCTCGAGGTCGCGGGTGCGTATTTCCGCGCGGGCGCAGACAAGGTCAGCATTGGTTCCGAGGCGGTGTACGCCGTCGAGCGCCTCCGGGCAGCCGGAAAGGGGGACGGCACGAGTGCGATCGAGACAATTGCACATGCGTATGGAAGACAAGCCGTTGTTGTTTCTATAGATCCACGGAGGGCGTACGTTGATCCGCAAACGTACGACGGCCCGTACAAGGACGAGCTTGTCACGGGGGAGGGCAAGGGGTGGTGGTATCAGTGCACTGTCTCTGGTGGACGTGAATCACGTCAGGTATCTGTCGTCGAGCTTGCGCGAGGCGTCGAAGCTCTTGGAGCTGGTGAAATTCTAGTGAATAGCATCGATCGGGACGGCACGGGGCTTGGATTCGATCTGGACCTGCTGAAACTCGTAAAAAAGAATGTGCGTATACCAGTGATTGCTAGCAGCGGAGCTGGCAGCAAGGAGCACTTTGTGGACGTCTTCCGGGAAAGTGGCGTTGAGGCTGGATTGGCTGCGGGGATCTTTCATAGGGAAGAAGTTCGGATCGCTGATGTCAAAAACGCTTTACACGCTGCTGGTATTGCTGTTAGACTTTGAGAAGGAATAAAGTGGTGCCATTTAAGAATCATGTGCCATACATCGGATAGATAAAAGTACAGAAGAACACAAAAGAAAAAGTAAGCTCGTCAGCAATACATCTCGCCTCTGTAATAATGACAGGATATATGGGTACGATATTGGAACAATCCAGAAGGGATGTACAGTGATGAGTTAGTGTGGAATAGACAAAGGAATCGTAGGTACAAGGGATCACTGCCGATTGCGGCCAACCACGCGGCCGACTTTCTTCATAATACTGGTCTTTCTAACCATACCTGGAGACCCTGCGGTACCGGGATCAAAGTATCCAGATACTTCAGGTGGGCTCTCGCTCATTGGGGGAGGAGGGAGCTCCTTGTTGCTGGGTTCGATATAGACGAATGGCTCAGACTTGTCCGAGGTCGGTTGAGCGCCACGGGAACCGGCGAATCGGCCGAGGAATGAGTTCTGGGAGCGATGGGTAGGACGTTGGGGGTCTGACGGAGGCGAGGGGGGTTGATCATAATCAGAGCCGACGGGAACATTGGGTGCGTCACGCATCTTGCGGATGCGGTGCATTAGAGATTTCTTCCGCTGAGGATTTCCGCCTGGAGATAATGGGGGAGAAGCGGCGACTGAGTCGGTTGTCTCGGGACTATCAGGGACAAAGATAGGTTGAGGTGGCGGGACGGAACGCTTTGCGGTGCGGACGGGATCGGCGGAGGAAGATTGAGCAGTTGTTCTGGACTCCTTGCGTTTCTTGTGGGAGTCGCGGCCATTGTAGATGGAGCTGGCTGGCGTATCGGTATCAGCTCTAGTGCCGCCTCCCGCGGAAAAGTCTTCAAAAGGTTCTGGCTCGTGGATACCCCAGGCCTCGGCGATGGCATCGACCTTTTTCTTTGGGGGATCTACGAAATTGGAGTTTGAAAAGGCCTTGTAAGCGTCGGGCGAAGGATAAGCGCCAGAGTCGGAGCCGATGAGATCCTCTTGACGGGGAGACCATGCGAACATGGGAGCATTGCTACGCTGGCGGTTGCGGGATGGAGCACATGCATCGAACGGGCCGTCATGATGGATGACTGAGATGTCATGATCAGGATTGGGAGAAGGAATGTGAAATGATGGACGTACCGGGCCCTACGCCTGTGAAATCGAGACGGTCGATAACGTCTGCGTGCTGGGAGCCCTTCTTTGACTTTGACTTTGGCTTTGGCTTTGCGGACTCCTGAGAGTGAGAGCGACGCTGTGGGTGCTTTGGTGCAGAAGAGTGTGGCGACCTGTGAGAGATGAGCTGAGAGTGGAAGGAGAAGAAGAAAAAGGACATGCTGGGCGGTGTTGCTGCGTGCTACGCGATTGCGAGCAGCGTACTCTGTTGGGCCTTGGACGGTGACTGTGTCGCGGACTGCGGCGGCGATGTCGTGTTGCGCGGGGGACATGGGGATCAGGAGAAAAGGGGCGCCAGAGTGGCAGATCCGTGTGGTTCAGTGATTCCCACGCTATGGCTCTCTGCCACCGAGACGCCGTTGCGGAGCGCATCCTCGCCGGCGACGCCCTCGTCGTCTACAGCGCCCATCTCCTCCGCATCCCCTCTGCCTGGCTCGCTGCCCACCCCGGCGGCGCCCTCGCTATTCTCCACTTTGTGGGGCGCGACGCGACCGACGAGATCCAGGCGTACCATCTCGACCAGACGCTCGACTTGGTGCTGCGGTTCTCGATAGGACGCGTCGACACGCCATGGCAGCCGCTCATGCCCCCCGTCATGGCGGGCTGGGTCCGCACAGCCGCCTCTCAGTGGTTCCGTGAAGCCCAGCCCAGTCCCGAGCATCCTTCTCTGCTTGTCAGCAAATCCACTCACCGCGATGCCCCAGACCGTCTGACTCTCGAGCCACCCCCTACGTCCCTCTCGCTCGACGTCCAGGCAAAGCAGTCGGCAGCATACAGGGCCCTTCACAAGCGCATCGTCGACGCAGGCCTCTACAACACACCCTACTTCACCGGCTATGGTCCAGAGCTCCTGCGCTACGTCCTGCTCGCGTCTCTCTCTGCGTCTGCATACCACCACTCCTGGTTCCTCACCAGCGCCCTCTTTCTCGGTCTCACCTGGCACCAGCTCGTGTTCACCGTACACGACCTCGGTCACATGGGCGTCACCCATCACTGGGCTATCGACCGCATAGTCTCCATTCTCATTGCAGACTTTATCGGCGGTCTCAGCGTCGGTTGGTGGGTCGAGGTGTGTAATACAGCTACCCTATTACCCCATCTGATTGTGACTCTTAGAACCACAACATTCACCACAGTACGTTTTTAATCCTCCACAGCAGTTCCATACTAATACTCTCCAGTCGTCACCAATCATCCCTCACAGTATGTCTCATTAATTTAACCATCTTCCCACTGACACCCTCCCAGTGACCCCGACATCGAGCACCTTCCGTTCATTGCCATATCCCCCGTCTTCCTCACCTCCCTCTGGTCGTCCTTTTACAAGCGCACCATGTCGTTTGACCGTTTTGCCCAAACCTTTGTCGCTCTCCAGCACAATCTCTTCTACATCGTCATGCTCTTTGGTCGCTTCAACCTCTACGTCAATTCCTACGCCTTCCTCGTCAAGAAAGCTTTCGACACTCGCCGCGCCAGAGGCGGTCGTTGGGCCTGGCTCATGGAAGTAGTCGGCATTTTCTTCTTTTGGTGCTGGTTCGGACGCGTCCTTTATGGTTGCGGCTCATGGAAGACTGCATTGGCGTATCTCTTTGTCAGTCATGCAGCCACAAGTCCCCTTCATGTCCAGGTCCGTCGTTGCCTTTTTCTTCATTCCTGTCCAACCCCAGTCACAGATCGTGCTCTCTCATTTCTCCATGTCCACGGCCGACTTGGGCCCTACCGAGTCCTTCCCACATCGCCAATTGCGTACTACCACGGACGTCGTCTGTGACGAGTCCATTGCCTTTATCCACGGTGGTCTCCACCTCCAAGTGACACATCACCTGTTCCCTCGGCTCCCTCGCCACAATCTCAAGCGCGCTAGCCTTATGGTCAAAGAATTTGCTCGAGAACAGGGTCTAACCTATGCTGAATTCGGCTTTGTCGATGGTAACACCGAGGTGATTGGGGTTCTCAAAGGAGTAGCGGAGCAGGTCAAGTTGATCGGCAAGGTCGTCAATGCCGAAGTCCAAGAAGCCATCGACAAGCGATGGGCAGACAAAAAAGTTGCATAGCGCTACTATCGTATTTCTTAAATCCTTATACCCTGATCGGAATGCAAGTAAAAATGCTCATATTCGGTGCATAGGGCATGGAAGTAGACGGCCGCTCGCTGGACGCGCCAACCTTTTGTAATATGACAGGACATGGGCGTGAGACAACAATATCAACCAATCTATTTCTTCTTGGCTGCCTCCTCCTCTTCCTTCTATAGAACGTGTCAGACAACAGCAAGATTTTACTGAAAAGAACTAACCTTCTGGGCGCGTGCCTTGCGGGCACCCTCGTACCGGGCGTTGGCACGAGCGGTGCGGAGAGTCTTGTATGCCTCAAACTCGCGCTCTTCGGCAGTGATTTTTCGGGGGGCTTCTGCGACATCAACAGCGGGGAGGGGAACAGCAGCGCGGGTAGTGGGGGCTTTGAGGTCTTCCGCCTACCGACACAACATTAAAACAAACCCCATCCAAAGAACACGGTCACATACAGAAGAATCGCCCTTCTTGGGCTTGCCAGCCTTGCGGGGGAAGACAATCAGGCGGGCCTTGTACGCCTTCAGCCTCTCCACATTGACCTTCTTGCCCTCCTCGCTCAAATTTCTCCTCCGGTGGTCAACAACAATTCCGACACCGCGCGCCTCCTTCCTTCCAATGCCGGCCTCCTTGAGCTCGGCGAGCGTGAACCCACGACCCTCGCGCACCTTGCGGTTGTAGCGGACTGTCTGGGCACGGACGGCAGGGCGAAGGAGCGATTGCGGGCGGACACCAAGGGCAGCGGCCTTGGTCTTGCGGGCGTTGCGTCGGCGGAGCTTGCGGCCTGGCTGGTTGAACCAGGTGCGCACACGGCGCTGCCAGTCCTTGCGGAAGTGGTTAGCGTGAAGGACTGTTAGAAAATATATATATAAGTTTTTGTTGTTTATCAGAACCCATGAACCGACCGTTGTTGTGAGCAAAACCCATGTCTTGAGCTACGCGTAGGAATTAGTGGAGTACGTCGTGCGCGGCGATGGGAAGGGACGTACGGTGGTCTTGAGGTCGTCGTCGAGGGCTTGCTTCTGGCTAATTGAGAACGTGTGGCTTGCGACCAGCTGCACAGGACCAGCCGGATCATGCCGTAACCCTAACCCATTTCACCTGCTCTGCGTCTCGACCGCCACCATCTCTGCGATTCCAAGGATCAATCGTGTTATTCGGTGCGCCGCTGCGCTTCTCAGTCACACTCGTCCCGTCTTCTTTCCCTCTTCCTCCATTAGGCCTCTAGCACTTGTCCGTCAACTCCCCACCCAAGTTTATGGTGTCATGCGCAAAATCCCAAGCGCCCTTCCATTTTCTAATTAACCCAATTCGGGTCTTTCTAATTTCATCATGTCCAAAAAAAAAATCAAAACTGCGCTGCTGTCAACCTGATTAGCATTTACGTCCTCAATCTATAAAAGACCCTCGGTCCATATGTAATATATTCCGCTTCGTATCTGTGATTATGAGTCTCCCCCCTGCTGCTGTGCGTCTGAATCCGCCCTTCCGTGCTGAGCATATCGGTTCTCTCTTGCGTACCCCCGCGCTATTCGAAAAACGCGCCTTGTTTGAACAGAAACAGCTCTCGATTGAGGAACTTCGTGCTGCTGGAGACGAGGCTGTTAAACATGTCGTACAACTCCAACGCGATATTGGCATAAAGACTATAACCGATGGCGAATTCAGGAGGTAAATGCGATCGTGACATGAATCGCTTTACCTAAATGCTGATTCTTTGACAGAGGTATGTTCTTTGAGGGAGTTTTTGACAACTTGGAGGGCATCGTTACGATACCGAACCGTCGGTTGTCTTTTTCTTTTTTTCGTTCACTTTTCATTTTATTTCTCAAAGGCCCGATTGAAACGTTCAAAGTCAGTGTCAATCCGGTGATTCGGATCCCACGATGGCTGAATGGGTCCCTGACAGCGGTATATCCCCCACATAGGTATGATGTACGCGTATGGCGTTAAAGAAGCTGAGAGCGTATTCTGCACGGTTGGTTCATTTCTTCCCTAAAGTCCACGAGACTCCACCTCTCCCATCTGATTCTAGGGCAAAATCAAACGCACAAAACCCTTTTATTTAGATCAATTCAACTACCTCAAGAATCTCGTTCCTCCAGAGGTATCACGACTTTTTCGTTATATGTCAAACCTATTCCCGAGCTCTTGATAACATAGGATGTGAAATGTATCAAGATTACCATGTGTTCGCCGTCATGGTTCCATCAACGTCATGGATCGGATCTAACATATGACCTTTCCGTATACAAAAATGATGGTGATACCTCCAATATAATTCTTTGTATTGTCATTTGATGTAAATATATTTTTTCTAGATGAATATTTTGACGATCTTGGCATAGCCTATCGAGCAGAAATCAGGGAACTATATGATCAGGGATGCCGTGCGTTTTTTTCGGTGTTTCTTCTTCTGTTGGCGTCAACTTTATTCTGTTTTCAAAGGTCATATCCAGATAGATGATCCCACGTTTTGCTACTTCTGCAACGACCGCATGATTTCAGAGATGGAAGAGGCGGGATGTGATCACGAGGCGCTTCTGGACACTTACATTCGCGCTATCAATGTTTGCACTCAAGATCGGCCGAGTGACCTTACTATCGGAGTCCATATGTGCCGAGGCAACTTCAAGGCGAGATGGGCTGGCCCTTTTTGTTACTCTCCGGCGATAACTAACTTTCAATCGCAGGGCGGCGTGTATTTCTCCGAAGGCGGTTACGGTCGTATCGCCGCTAAACTTTTCACCAAGCTCGATGTGGACACCTTCTACGTTTGTCGTAGTCTTCCATCACCGGTCTCAACTGATAAGTAAGCCGTGACAGCTGGAATACGACACTGAACGTGCGGGTGATTTTGCGCCACTCAAACACCTCCCGAACGATAAGGTTGCCGTACTTGGGCTCGTGACAACGAAGAACCAAAAAGTGCGACTTTATCGGGAAAAAAAATTAACGTTATGAATGGGCTTCTGACTTGACTTCTAGCTCGAAACCGTGGAAGAGCTCGAGGCACGCGTAAACGAGGCTGTCGATGCAATGACAAAGGATAACCCGGGACGCACTCGCCAGGCCGCCTTGGACCAGTTGGTTCCTCTTTCATATTTGTATTTGGCGGTGGTCTGATGGGTCGCAAAGGCTCTGCATCAGCACCCAGTGTGGATTTGCATCCGTTTGGGAAGGCAATCCAATCACTGAAGAAGTAATATACTTCATGTTCTTAACATTGCTTTCACTAATTTTCTGGTAGGACGAACGCAAGAAACTTGCCGTGCTTGTCGAGGCGGCGAAACGAATATGGTGAATGATTGTAGCAAACGCGTTACACCTATCTCCATGGATGAACCTTCCAATTACCAGCGAGGTCCATGCATGAACAGATAGACAATCTCTTACATTCCACTTTCCTTTCCTTACTACTTGGTGGCGGGCATTGGCTCTGTCCAAACATTGGTGATCAGGATTTCTAGTATACATCATCAGCTTTACCTTTGAAGTTGATTTCCACTCGTTGCTTTGTACTGCTTGACAGCCTTCATCATGACGTTACGAATATGCGGCCGTGTCAGACGTAAGTTTTCTTAGACGTCCAAATTTGCTTCTATCTCTAGCTTTTTCCGATGGACCAGCGGCGCGACCCTCCGCGAATTGTTTTCAGTTAACCTCCATGCTTCTTGTTGAACGTTTTGTTGTCAGGCAGAAACTTGCGTCGAGGTGAACCGCACAACTGAACAAATCAAATGCCACATAAATAGATCCGTCAGTCAGGACAGAGCGATGGTGATCAATTTATTATTACATAATAAAGAAATCTGGCGAGTCGTTGATCGTCCCCCCATACATTTGCCTCCTGTCGTCCCTGCTGTTTCGCCCTTCATTAGCTTTTGTTGCCCTTCACTACCTGTCTCTTCTTTTTCCCCTATGGTTGCCCAAACAAGGCTCATTTGGACAATATGCGCGCTCTGCGCTCTGATCTCCAGTGTCCACGCGTTTTCCTTCACCACAACTGCCCCCACCCAATGTGACAATCTAAGTGTTTCCTGGACAGGTATTTCCGTCTCTCAGAATCATCACATCTTACTATCTTACAATTATGAAAAAGGTGGAACTCCGCCGTTCCAGTTGATGCTGAATCCCGTACGACCCTCATTCTAAACTCCATCACTTTTGTCAATCATTGCATTTCAGGTCTTTGGGACGCCCAGGAACTATTCTATACCGACAACAGCTTTCAATAATGGAGCGGGATCTTTTACCTTTCAGCTTCCCATTCCTTCTGGCCACAATTTCGTCATAACAATGTCTGACGCCACAGGCTACGCATCCGGAGGAACGACGAATATTCAAACAACTGGAACATCGCAAGGAGGGGTCTGCAATACTACTGATCCTGGTATTACTTTCCACTACATCTATCGGAAATAACATGTTCACTCTGGTTAGGCGTTGATTTTCCGTTCGAGTTGAATTCCGCATTACAACAATGCAGGCATGTATACATCTCTCTTATGCTCCAGATGGACTTATTTTCGCCCACTTCAGGCCATATGTCTTTAGCGGATATAGCGGAGCTATCCAACCAGTGACGATTATTGTGCGTAGCGTACACACACCACACACCCTTATTCGCTTTAACACGTCTTCAGGGCACGATACCAGGGGGGCAAACATTTCTACTTGTCCCTCCGACAGACTCAGCGACTTACAGCTGGCCTGCTAATGTAGCCGCCGGGACGTCTTTATTGTTTACGATGATCGACGCTAGGGGACGTAATGGCGGAACTTCTGATATCAAGACTGTCGGTAATACTAATGACGCCACATGCCTCAACTCCTCTTCTCCTTCTTCGACAACAACTACCGGCGTGACTTCTACCTCCGCATCTAATCCTCCAAGTTCCGAAACCCCATCTGCAACTGCATCCCCCTCAACGACTCCGGAGGCAGAGCACAAGACTTCAATAGCAGCAATCGCTGGGACAGTCATTGGCGGACTTGTTTTCATCGCCGTCGCTGTGACTTTGGGTCTGTTCTTCCTACGCAAAAGGAGGGATGATAACAAAAGACCGCGCAATACTGACCTTGACCTGACTTATGACCCAGCACAAACATACGGAAACCATCCATATTCTTCTGCTGCGGGCACCGCTGGTGCATCTGCATCTCCGCTTACATTAGCTCCTGTTGGTGGCGATGGATACGATCCAAGCCCATTCACGGATAACCCTCGACCTCAACAGCCCCATCAGACGGGCTACGCACCTTCCTCCACGTACAATTCGTCCCAATACCAGGCACAGTCTCAGTACCCAGCCCCTAACCAGTATCAAGCTTACTCCGACCATCCACCATCGCTATACCAACAACCTTCTCAATATCAACCCTCGCAATACCCAGTGCCCACATCTCACTCCCAGCAACGTTCATTTGGTTCTGAAACAGATCCTTTCAATCCTTATCAACTGACAACCAACGCACCTTCTGTAATTCAACCTTTCGAGGTTTCCGACAGCGCATCTACCACAATGTCCAGCGCTCAGCGGAAAGCGGCGATGGCTGGTGTATCAGGGTATACGCCCTCGCGCTTCATCGTGCATACTGACGTCGAGGATGAACTACCACCTCCAAACCAGGAGGGGATTGTGGAGCTACCTCCTCGGTACACCGAACGACGCGGGGCTTCTCCAATGACCATGGCTACCCCTGGACCATCCTCTCACGCTGATACGGAATCATAATAACATCGATGTCCAACAAACAACTATTTATTTATCCTTGGAGAGATCTGCCTTACTTTCTTTATGTTCTATCATATCCCCCACAATACCTATCGCATGGCTTTGCGCTTCCGGTCATTACAGGTTTGGACACCCACGACTACTTATTAACGTTGTACTTCGAATTTACTAACTGGTAGACTGCTGGATGATTGTATTAGATCTCTTTGCATTGCTACATTGATTTGCACATTTTTTGTGAGCGCATGCTACTTAAAATGAATTCCTTTTCGAACATACAGAAAACAAAAGATGTGTAGAAGAAGTTTGAGTACAGTTGACTGAGTAGGGTGAAAAGCACAGGCGCAGAGAGTTCTAAGTATACGTGTCGATTCGGAACGTGTCTAAATAAGATACAGGGTGGCAAAGTTCAAGTTTGAAGCCTGACTTATGATACACATGCACTATGCACCTGGTGGCGCAGGCTCAACTGTGGGAAGTTCGGGGCTCAACTTCTGTCGTGCAAAAGCGTCAATCAAGGCTTCTTGGTCCTTCCGACGGCGGTGTCTCCTTCGGCGGTCGTCCTTAATCACTCTTTCAATCCGACGCCGCCCCTTGGTGTGGAGGCGAGGATCTGTAAGCGCCTGTTTGCACCTGTAGCATGCGAGCTCAATGCTCGCAAGGAGGCGCAGTGTTTCAGAATTGTTCAGCGCCTAGTTGGTGTAAACCGACATTGAACAGGGACAGTGGACAAGGAACCTAGCAAGAACCCACGTTCAAGGACCAAGAGATCACACGAGATCCTTCGACGCAGCCTATGACCACAAAATTTCCGCGCTTCTCAGCTTGAAGTTCTGACATCTGGCGAGAATATCAATGCGAATATGAAAACGATTGTAATACCAGAGTACGAACTTCGTTGAAAACAGCCATGATCTTCCCTGTGGAGACCGTGCGTACGACTTGAGGTTGAAGATGGTTTAGTTCATTCTGGGGTAGTATGGAAAGGAGACCTTGCCGCACCAACTCGTGAAGAATGACCTGTCACTTCCTGTGAGACTACGCCTCTCCCCATATACACCCAAGAGTCCCTCTCAGGCCTCCGTATGTGCACCTTTACCTGGATGTCGCGGAAGGCGTCACGCGGGGGTACGAGGGCTGTAGGAGGTGGGGCTAGATTAAGGAGAGAAGGTGGAATCGCTAATATACGGTAATGAATGTGTGCGTACTCTGTACACCAAGATCCTGCGGATCTCGCGACGAGCCTCCAACTGAAAGTTGAGGAACGGCGGGAGCCATTGCGACGTCGACCTCCATGTTGTCGTCCATCTTAAAGGCAGGGCCGGGTGTAAGGCAAAGAAAAAGAATACACCGTGGACCGACCGTGAATGACTGGTAGAGACAAAGACAGCTGCTGAACAAAGCTTCTGAATTAGCCAGTGCTCCTGGCCGCGATTCAGAACCAATTATACACACGTGACCACCATCATGTTCACTGCTGTGTCTCCCTGCAATGCACCGCGACGTTGCACCCTTCATTCATTCCCGGGCCACGATAACGTACGTTAACAGCAAGCATAGTACGTGGATCTCTAAGCTTAACAGCCTCTACATGCCCACATACCAGTCTGTACCCGAAGTCGACCAATACATTAAAGGCAAGATAATTACGTCTGCTCCAGAGTCTTATCGCTGAATTCAGGAGTCCAATTACTCTGATCTCTCAGCAGTCATATCACACCTTCCAGTCATTTGATACCTCTTCTTCCACCGAAATGGATCGCGTAGACTCAAACCGGATGTGGATTCGAGGGTAAGTGGTGGAAATAGCTAAAGATCACTGGAGAAGCACCGCAGACAACGATCTGGTTATTAATCTGCTTGCAGAGATGTATCAAGTCGATCGGGATTTCCCATACGAGGAGTTATGCACGAAATATAGGATATATGAGTGCTGTATATCATACATATGGATCCAAATGGTGAATAAAATCTATCTTAAGCATATGGAAGAGACGTACGGAACGTGAAAAACTGAATCATCGCAGCTCAGAAGACAGATATGAACCGCCAACTAGGCATAAGTTCCGAGAGGTAAATTGGACGTTCGTTATTGGAGTCCGTTTCGTCGGGAAAGTGGCCACGAGATCAATACTTTTTTGCATAATATAAGGAAAGGCGTTGTTATGGAAGGTAGCTGAACTCACGTTTCTGGGTTTTCGTCATCCCCATAGCCATGAGATGTATTGTCGCCATTTGCAAGCCCTAATGATCCGTTCTCGCGAGGCTTGTTCTTTGATCCCCCGGGGCCCTTGACGTCCCAGCATCGCACCGTGCAGTCTGCTCCTCCACTCACAAGCAACGATGACTCCCCGCTGAATGCAAGAGAATATATTGATGCGCCGTGACCAGTCATCTTTTTAATTCTCTTCCCTGATCCAATATCCCATAGATTGATAGCCAAATCCGCTCCTGCAATGGAATCAGCGAGAGAAGTAGAACTAATGAAGAAGAACAATGCTGACCTGCGCTAGCAAGATAACGTCCATCAGGACTTACAGCAAGGGTAGAGACAGTTCCTTGATGACCCAGGAAGACGCGTACACAAGAGCCACGTTGAATATCCCATAATCGTGCTGTCCAATCGCTTGAACCTGTAGCTAGGTAGAGGGAGTTAGGATGGAATTGGAGGCACTTATCAAATTGGTGAATATACATTCAACAAAGCGATATAGCAAAACCTACGTCAACGTCACTCAAGTGCCCGGCGTATATCCTTAAACAAGAGACCCGATCAGTAGACCAGAGTCTAGCAGTCCTGTCTCGACTCGCAGTAGCAAAGTAAATGCCCATTGGACTCCATTTTACATCCCATACGGGGTTCTCGTGTCCACGGAATGCTACGATGTTAGTCATCGTGTCCATGGACCATAGCCTTGTAGTTGCATCTGCAGACGATGAAAGAAGATATTTGGGTGGAGTAGCTGATCCGCCAACAGGGTCAAAGGCAACAGAATATACCGGTCCACTGTGACCTATAAGTTTACGTGTTGTTGTTCCTTTCTTCTCCTTGATTTTATGCAGGGATGAAACTTAAATTTGTCCGGTAATAAGTTTGATGCATAACAAGGTGCAAATCACTGACCATCTTTGATTGAGTTGGGATTGAAATCGCTCCGCATTCCTTGTAGTTTTTCGCCTTTCAGACTCCAAAGTCGTATATAACTTTCAGAAAATCCGGCGGCCATCAAGGACGTGTCCTGAGAAAAAGTGCAGCATGGGGAACTACTCAACACAATAATGAGTCAGAGGTAATCATCAGAAAATCGACAACGTATACCCTTCGACGACGTCATGGAGGGTATAAGCACAGATGCTCGGAAGAGCTCGAGCGCGCGCTGAGCTAGCCTGAGGAGAATTGGCATCCAGATTGGCGAGCACTGTAGGATCAAGACGTATTCGTTTCCGGGCATCTCGAACGTTGCTAACTTCCCTTTCCACATCGATGGTCCTAAAAGTTGGTGGATGCGGCAAGAGATCGGACTCCAAGGGTATTGCCATGCCAGGTACGCAAGTCGCCCTTGGGATTTGAAACTCGTATTGTGCGGCGGGATCTCTTTCAACCATTGCCTGTTCCCTTAGAACACGCTCAGCCTCGGTACGAAGCTCATCTCCAAGTGGTGCCGGTCCTAGTTTAAGATCACCTTTGGAGGCATTAAACGCCTGTGGACCGATATAACTTGCAGTAGTTGAACCACTTGCTTTGGGTATTAGAGACGAAAGTAAGCCGGTAGACTCTTCCCAGGCATGAGGCGAAACAGACGACGGGTTTGAGGAGGTAACTGCATTGCATGTGAGAACAACTAGGATGAATAGGCTCAAGGCAAGCTTTACCATCAAAGCGAAGGTGATTGTTTACGACCCTCATGACTGCAGCTCTGCCACGTTTTCCCTTTTCACCAGAAAAACCATCTCCAGCTCCGGGTGCTTCGCCTCCAACACCTTCTGTGAGCCATCCGACAAGAAGGCTAAATCCAGAGCGGCTCATACGAACAGAGAACTTTTCATTTCTAAATCGTTGAGCTAGCTCGTCATTCTGAACATGAGCAGGAAGTAGAAGGGTCGAGATATGATGAAGAGTTGCGTTATGTGATGGAGAAAGAGATACCGAGAAGGTCGAAAAGAATCGGAGAGCTTCATTTACGCGTCAATGCTGTAGTGTTTTCTGGACAAGGAGGCGTACCTGCGTCTTTGAAGCCATGCTGTATGAGATCGAGATAGAAATGGCAGAATATTGGGAATAGAATAGGTCGAAATTCGGGCTTAGGGATATGGTGAAAAGGTGGAAAAGGTCAATCCTAATCAAGAAACGTACCCTGTACATATCCAGAGAACCATCCACCCATGCCTCAAGCTCACGAAAACCCTCCTGCTTATCGGTAGGGTCGAGAGAGAGTATCTCTTCGGCGCCAACAGAACCTATGCTTGATATCAAACTCTGTATATTTGAGGGGTTCCCCATTGCAGTGAGTTCTTGCAAGACATTTGACGAGTCCTTGAGAATGTTTTCGCCAGGACGTGATGGCTTGTGCGCGAACACAGCGAGGGTTTTCACTAGTTCATCTGCGTCGATGGTTTCCGTCGCCTTTCCCTTGTCATCTGGTGTGGCGCCATCCAGTTCAGAGAGAAGTGCTTTCTCCGCCGCGGTGTGACCACGCGAACGTAGATATTCTAGCACAGCTCGATCGGCTTGAGAAACATTATGAGAAGGTTCTTGTGTGGGGGAAGGAGCTGCAGGGGATTGAGAGGACGCTGGAGGTGTTGCAGTCGACATATGGGCTTCACCAGGATGGAGAGCTATGTACTACATAAAATGTCACCTGACGTACGTGAATGTTCAATCTCGCGTATCTCGACGTCGCGTCTTTAGATCCTCACCACTACAATTCATGGCCTCGAAGCAAGTAAGTCGCCAGGCAATTACCCTCAAAGGATCTACGGCTCTAGTTACAGAATTCTTTAAATATGCCGTCAATACGTGCGCGCCCTCATTTTGTATGTCTATGCCACTTGGGTGACCCCCTGATTTTCGTAGCATCCTCTTTCAACGCGAAGTATATCCATCAGATGATTTTCACATGGTAAAAAAGTATGGACAAACTGTCTTGGTTACGCAAGACCTTGCCCTTGAGAACTACTTAGACCGGTGAGTTTACACGCAGTTATTGCAGTCTTTCAAGTACCAACGGCTGCTACAGAATTCTTAAACAAGTACAGAGTGCGTCGGACGACTATGTAACGGGCGAGGAAACTAATACTCAACAGAGTGGCTTCTCACGGGATCTGTTACACAGCTGGTACTTGCTATCATTTCAAAGGATACTCGGACCCCCCTTGAACGATGGGTGTTCGACATCAAATTGGTCGAACAGCCAACGGACTCAACAACACCGTATGTCAAGATGGGCACTGTATGATGAACGCTCATCTCAGTTGCACAGGATACCAACCAAACCCGAAGCTGAAATTCAGTCGGAAATACGAGCTATTCTCAAGCAGATAATATCGATGGTAACTTATTTACCTGTGATTCAGGAGCCAACCGTTTTCAATATTCTTGCGTATACACACGAATCTGCGGAGGTGCCTGCTGGTGAATGGGTGGACACGGACCCGCTGGCAATTGAGGCGAGCAAGAGCCAGCAGGTGAAGATGAGGAGTTTCAGCACTGACGTACACCGGATTGAAGCAATGGTGGCGTATCGGTACGAGGAGTAGGAAGCGATAGAACGATCATCATTATTCCTATGTACAAAAGAAATACATATGTGTAATACGATTTGATGTGCACTTGTAGACGTCGACGCGTGTAGTAACCCGAGTTGACGGATGAGATCATTCATTTTAAAACTTGCATCAAGTCAAGATTGTCATGGGCACCAACAATAGCAATAGCTCATGGATCAGCTTACTTGGCGGCTCTTCACTTCTCCCTTTCCTTCTTTTCTCCACGTCCTCTCCTTTCTTTTTCTTCTTCTCCCTCTCTTTTCCTTGTCTGGCTGGATCCGGATCCACTTACCTATCTGACACTCACCATGGGCGAAAGCTGGTTTCACAGGGAGTTCCTCGTTCCGAGGAGACTCGCCTTCAATGTCTTTTTCTACGGTTCCCATCTTGCTCTTTTTGCGTATGGCTGGTACAGTCAGGTAGTTGAACTCTTTTTTCGTATTCTACTTGTTTAATGCTCTCATCGTTTTCAAGGAAACGAACACGAAATTGGCTGGTCTCAATAGCTTGAAGTTCTCCGTATGGATTTCACGCGGTGCTGGTCTGGCTTTGGCTTATGATGGCGGTCTGATCCTCGTTCCCATGTTGCGCAACATTATTCGTGTCATTCGTCCCAAATTGACATGGCTCTTCCCTGCGGACGAGAATATATGGTTCCATCGTCAGGTCGCTTACTCCATGGCCTTTTGGGCCATGGTGCACACCACAGCGCACTACGTCAACTTCATCAATGTCGAGCTGACCCGTGCGTTGTGTCTTAAATACATATTAATATGATATCTAACTATAATACCTAGAGATCCGACCGCAAACAGCTCTTCAGATTCATTACACACAGGCTGGTGGAATCACAGGCCACTTTATGCTCCTCATCATGTTTCTCATGTATACCACGGCTCACCATAAGATTCGGCAACAATGTTTTGAGGCCTTTTGGTATACCCATCATCTGGCCTTCTTTTTTATGCTCGGCCTATATACACATGCTACTGGTTGTTTTGTTCGCTCTTCACCCGATCCGGACTATATTCCCAACTTCCCATTCTACTCGACCGAAAATTGCCTTGGATATGAAAGTTGGAGGTTCACTATCTGGCCAGGGATTATTTACTTTGGCGAGCGTGTCTACAGAGAGTATCGTGGCAGGAGAGCTACGCGCTTGTCAAAGGTTCTCGTCCATCCTAGTGGTATGCATCTTAGACGCTGACACTGCCTTCGCACCTACTTATCTTGGTCCTATTAGGTGCTATGGAACTCCGTATCATCAAACCAAGCTTCAAATACACAGCCGGTCAATGGCTCTTTGTCCAGGTCCCAGAGATCTCGCGTTTCCAGTGGCATCCAGTGAGTTGTATTTACCAGCCAAGGTCTAGCACGTTGCAGTGACGCTGTGCACCATAGTTCACAATCACTTCGGCTCCCGAGGATCCTTACGTCTCCGTTCATATCCGCCAAGTCGGCGATTGGACCCGTGCGCTTGGTGAACGCCTTGGTGTCGGCCCATCTGTCGTGGCTGCTATGACCTCGGCAGCTATGAAAGGCTCGGAGAAAAACGAGAAGAATGGCACTCGGGGTGACTTTGTCGAGTTAGATACTACTTCTGCTGCTGCTGGCCTTCCTGCAATTAGGATTGACGGACCCTATGGTGCGCCAGCTGAAGATGTCTTTAACGTTGAGGTTGCTGTCCTGATTGGAGCCGGTATTGGTCAGTAATCTTATTTCTCGGAGTCCGGTTTAAAGAGCTCACAGATGTAATTTCAGGTGTCACACCATTTGCCTCTATTCTCAAACATATCTGGTACATGCAGAAGAGGGGTACCTTGGGAACCTTGCGTCGTGTTGAATTTTTCTGGGTTTGCCGCGATGCCCCGTCCTTTGGCTGGTTCCAGAGTTTGCTGCACGAAGTTGAGGCTGCTCAGGCTGATCGTAAGTATCACTATTCTTATTATCACTCCTCGAAAATCCAAACAGTAGCAGCCAATTTCCTTCGCATCAACATTTACCTGACGCAGAAGATTGGAGAAGACATGTTGTGGAATATCGCTGTCAATGATGCGGGTGCAGACTATGACCCCCTAACCCTCCTTCGTTCCCGTACGATGTTTGGACGCCCTGACTGGATGACTATCTACGGACAAATGAGACAGGCTATTGAATCTGGCCAATACATTCCTGGGAGCAAGTCGCAACTGAAGACGAAAGTTGGAGTAAGTGGTTGAACTGACTCGTACTTCGATATTCCTTTAACCTGGATTCACAGACGTACTTCTGCGGCCCTGGAATCCTTGCAAAGGCTATCAAGGAGGCAACAGTACGGCACTCATCGTCCAGTGTTGAGTTTACATTTGCAAAGGTCCGTGATTGAACAGTTGCGCCAATGCATCTGTCTCATTGGATGGTCTCCCTATAGGAACACTTCTGATCGGCTTGCCATCAGCCGTTCCAGTGGTGTCAAGATATGTGGTTGTTCTCTGCCTGTAGTTTACACGAAGGACATTGTTCGTATCCTAAGAGTGTCATTGAACATATTAAGAATAGATATATACAGTAATGGATGGTGCTCCTCAAAATATTGGATAAGTACTTGTGTTTGTGTTAAGTCCAATGGTACTGGTATAGTCATCTTACATGTGAAGTTCTTCTACCTTGCTATCCCACAATTTAGTTCCCCGTTGTGGACCTGATTGAGCACGATCCTCCGCGACTACGCGAATGCTCTTCTTCTTATCCTGGCCGCGTTCTTTGGATGGTGTATCTGCGGAAGTAATCGGAACGACAGCTTTATCCAAATCATATTGAGGAAAGAAGTCCTGTAGGTTTTCATATACGGCAGCTGGGGCTGGCCGAGGCCATTCCTCGCGAGCACCAATAAAGCTGGTAGCCCGGCTCTGACTGCGCAAACGAGAGATGAGGCTCATGGATTCAACCTTGTTAGTTAGATCTGTGGGGGGCTTTGCCCAGATATCGTCATCATCTTCGCTGTTAGTCTCGAGGTATTCGCTATAGGGTTGTGATCCCTGTGTGTGGCGACGATCAGAATAGTAAGAGGCCACTTTTTGGCGAGAGGGCAAAACAGATGAGGTGGATTGAGCTCTGCTGTGGAGGAATGGTGGGTATGCCTGGGACCCACCATAATTAGGTATTGGCTGAAGTCTAGATGGGAATGGAGAGCCCCCATTCGTGCTAGGAAGAGGGGGAGGGTTGTATACAAAGGGTTCCATATTGGTCTGTGAATCAGGATCGTCGGGATTGACGACACGGAAACCTTTTATTGGAGTAGAAACGGACCCTGCCGTCTCCAACGACGATCTGGAGTTGTTTGGGAGTTGTGCAATCGGGGATGGAGGTGAATTTGGAGGTGTAATGATTACCACCCGAGGACCATCGGTCAACTTCTGTCGAGAATCAGATCGTTGGTGATGTTGAGATCTGGCATGAAGAGCGACGGTAGGCGCGGTTGGTCGATATGTTGAGTTCCGATATGATGAATTCTGACGTTCAACAATCGTTGACACGGCAGGTGTCGGTGGTCTCACTCCCGACCTATTTGAAGACTTCTGTGATTTTCGAGAGGTCCGCGAAAGGGAACGTTTTAGAGAAGAATGTTCGAAAGTTTCGAACCTCCAGTTGGATGGTAGCATCAGATATCGATGGTTCCGTAATTCAGCTGCAGACGGGCGGTCTTGCGGGTTTCTAAGAAACCGTTAAAGTAGCAAATTATATGCAAGAAAAAGAGCAGATTAATACCTCTGAAAACATTGCAGACGGAAATCAAGGGCAGCGTCGTTCAGAATCAAGTCAGGAGGAATCGGGGGTGCAAGTTTCTCCTGAGACAGCTGAGATTGACCCGAATACAGATTGAGTGATTGATGGATTAGATTGGAGAGCACAGCAAACCTACCTTCATCATCACAGGAAAAATTTCTTCGCCAAACCAAGGTCGTTTGCCTGTCCACATTTCTAAGACAACGCAGCCGATACTCCAGATATCCACTTTGAGGTCATATCCCTGTTTGTCGCCGTTGTCCAATATTTCAGGTGCCATCCAATATATTGTTCCCCTCATTCCGGTGTACGCTCTTACTTGAGAAATATCCTCAACTTGTTTCGAGATACCGAAATCTGAGATTTTGCAAACACCCGACGGTACAACAAGGATGTTGTCAGATTTGAGGTCCTATTGGTATTCAATCAATCGAGAGCTGACCCTGTAGTGAAACAAGTTATTACCCGGTGAATGATTCCTACACCGTGCAGATAATTTAGACCCTCAAGAATCTGCTGAGTGAAGGACTTGGTGACTTCTTCGCTGAATTCATAAGTTTGGAGGCAGGATGATATCGTTCCGCCAGGGACATATTCAAGAAAACTATACGAAGATAGTCAGGAAGGACACCGATAAAGCAGTCGGAAGTTGTGTACATGCTAAGATAGGTAGGGCTCTCTTCATAGCCTAAATATTGGACGATATTTGGATGGTCAAGTCCCATTAACGTCTGACGCTCAAATTTGAGGGCGTCCGCGATCTCCTTATGTTTATTGTTCATCATGTCGCTGGGTGTTTGAGGAAGTTCCACCTGTTTGACCGCCATGATCTCGCCGGTAGTTGCATTGAGACCAAGATAAACCCTGGCATAGCTTCCTTTTCCCAAAAGCTCGCCTTTGACCCACTGGAATGTTACTGCGACAAGTAACCATAAGTAAAGCAAAATCGTTATTGAGGATAAGAAAGCTCAGTCGATCTGACCTTTCTTGGAACGTTCATTAGCACGGGAGCGATCACGACCGTTGTGAGGGGGCTTTGGCCTGAAAAGAGGAGATCTACCAGACCTGAAGGAGGGGAGCACGCTACGGAAAGGTAGAAGGGGGGCGGTGTTGCCGAGGGAAGTCATTCTGGAGGATGGACGACGAAGGGCGGTCTCTGGGATGGGGTCGATAGGATTGGGAACCATGATTCGATCAGTGGAGAGCAGGGCTGTCGAGCAAGAGACGGCTAGGGCTTGTCATAGTCTGCGCACCGCCGTGTGCGACGATGTCCGTCCACAACGACAGGTTAATAAGTCAATCATTTGCGCGAGGTAGGCAGTATGACATTGACAGTCGGAGATCTCCGATCTCAACCCGTGATTTCCATTTCACCAGCTATCCCCATGGAAAAAGCTCATCACGTCCTCAAGCACGTATTTGGCTTCGACTCCTTCAAATTGTCTCAAGAACAAGTTCGTCTCTTCTACCAGCTCGGTCATACTTCACTTTTGATGTCCATCAGGTAATTTCCCGCTTGTTGGTTGACAATGAAAACGCCCTTGTCGTGTTTCCAACCGGAGGTTCGCGTTTTGCTTGTTTCAACGCCTTACGCAGGCTCAACATTTTATAGGAGGAAAGAGTTTGACGTACCAGATCCCAGCCTTATGTCTTGATGTGAGTATTGACTCAAATCAGAAACGCTCTCGAGTCGTTAGCTAGGTTTACTCTAGGGACTTACGCTCGTAGTCTCACCTTTGCTCGCCCTCATGAAGGACCAAGTTGACGCTCTGGTTCAACGTGGTGTAAAAGCAGCCAATCTCGACAGTACTCTGACCGCGTCACAGTCAAATTTTGTTAAAGACGAGGTTCTAACAGGATCTCTAAAGATACTTTATGTAGCACCAGAAAGGTTCGTATGCAGCTGGCACAACCAGTTCATGTGCTGACTTTTGGCGAGAGGTTAAACAATGAGGGTTTTATCAATTTGATGAGCCGCGTCAAAATCTCCCTTCTTGCTGTGGATGAAGCCCACTGTATTTCACAGGTAGAAATTTCACTTCGTACAGAATCTCACTCCATTCTCAATATTTGTAGTGGGGAGCCAGCTTTCGCCCCGAGTATCTAAAGATCGCCCGTTTTGCGGTGGAACAAGACGTTGAGCGTGTTCTATGCCTGACCGCCACAGCTACACCCCAAGTTTCTGAAGATATCTGTTCTTCATTTTGCATTGCCAAGGAAGGTGTTTTTCGCACTCCTGTCTTCCGTCCCAAGTACGTATTCTATAACATACGGATTCACTTGGCTCTTATCATCATGCTTTTCGAAGCCTTTGCCTGCGTGTTGAAGTTGCTGCTTCTTTAGGGGAAAAAATAGACCGCCTTGTCCCTTTGCTCAAGGCCCGGCAAGGACCTTCTATTGTATATGTTACACTCCAGAAGCATGCAGAAGAAGTTGTAGATCGCCTACGCCCTCATGGAATAGACGCTGCTGTGTATCACGCGGGATTGCCGAATGAACAACGCACACAGGTCCAGGGGGACTTCATGACATCTGATAACGGGATTGTCGTTTGCACTATCGCATTTGGTATGGGGATTGATAAAGGTCAGCTTGCCCAGCCACATAATTCATGCAACTGTTGAGGATACGATGTGCAGCGAACATCAGACAGGTAAGCGGAAGATCGGTGTATTCTGTGACCCGAGCGATACAAATCATCTCCTTGTAGATCATCCACTTATATATGCCCAAAACCCTGGAAAATTACAGTCAAGAAGTGGGCAGAGCAGGGCGAGATGGCTTGTTGTCGGACTGTGTCATGTTCCTTTCCCCTCCGGACATACCGATTCTGGAAGGGTTCTGTAGAGGCGACAGATGTTCTCGAAACGATATCCAGTTATGGTTACAAGAAGTTGCCCTGAAAGAACCTGCTAAAGATGGTACGATCGACTTCAACCACTATAAACAGACCAGAGAGTGGGTCCTTTCACATTCTTAAGTCGGCAGCTTATGGAATTGTCATTCATCACAAGTTACGATATGAGAGTGCGTTATACAAGTTCGCTAATAACGATTGACTGCTGATTTCATGGATATCACAGCAAAATGTCCTCGCTTTAAATTATGCACGGCTTGAATTAGATTATGGCTACCTTAGAGCTGTTACACCTTATTATTCGGTGTATGAGCTGACACCTCGTGGAAATGGGTGGGCCTCCATTTTATCAGACAAAAACAAAGTTGCGATGACTATCCGATCTTACTGTCGTTCGAAGGGGAGTAAATATGAGGTTCTTTTCTTTGTTCCGTATACGTCTTGACAAGCCTGATGAATTGTATGCTGTATCTTCATAGATTGATATTGCAGATGCAGCTTCTGCTTCGGGGTTAGACAAGGTGGATTTAACAAGACAGATAACTTCTTGGGAGCTTGATGGTTAGCATCCTCCTTTCTTTTGATCATAACCACAACTCATGCAGGATAGGTCTCATTGATTGCAAAGCTAGCCAAGTTCGCGCGGTACGCACCAGTTCTCCGCCTTTCTGTCCAATTATTGATCTCGCCTTCGCCTCCACCACAGCGCTATGCAGTATTAAAACCTTTGCCTAAGGAAACGGAGGAGATTAAGAAGTTGTCTGACGATTTCTATTCGCGGATGGTCAAACGTGAAGAGGAGGGCATTGAGAAAATCCGTCGGGTTATCGAATTTGCAACCGATGATGACTGTAATGCCTGCCTTTTTCAGTTGATCATCTCTGTCTGGTTCCTCACTACTTGCGCATCCAGGTCTCGCCCACAATTTGGCCAAGCATTTTGGGGACGAAAACGCGGTACCAGATGGCATGTGCAACAGGTGTACATTCTGCATAAATGGTCAATCTGTGGAGTTCTTTGGTCGAATTGCGAGTCCCATTGATCAGAACCAGCTACAAGCCATCCTCCGTGCATGTCCCGACCGTGATGATCCTAGATTGCTGGCTCGCATGGCCTTTGGAATCACGTCGCCTCGTCTAACTGTAAATAAATGGTCCACCGCTCATCCCCTCTTCGGTAGCATGGTTTCCATGGACTTCGATGAACTTGTCACAGCTTTCGACATTGAATGTAGGAAAGCCAACTATCAAAGGACAGAACAGCCACCCACATCGGCCCCCCCGAAAAGGTCCTACTCCTCGTATTCTGGAAACAATACTCAGAGCTCGAGGAATAATTCTTCGAAGAATTATCGCCAAGGCTCAGGTTACAATAAACGAGCTCGCTACTAGTCTTAACATCATAATTACATAATTACTCGTAGTTATTATCACATAATTTGGAACTACTTGAACGCATGTAGTTTAGACGACAGCATAATCGCTGTATTGAAATAATCATCGCCCAGGCCAAGCAAGCTTAAGGGAACAACTCTTTTTGTTCTTACGTTAACGTTCATATCACAGTCTATATATACTTTGTCCGTTAAGTAACTGAACGTTCAATATTAAATTTTAATAAAAATCTTACACACCTATCACGTGGTCACTGAACGCGTTCTGAACTAAAGTTTGGAAACCTGAAGTCCCAACTCCCAACCTGCCTCTACTACTTACCAATGACTTCCACCTTTGCACCTTCTCGTTCATATGGTAGCTCAAATCTAGGAAAAGGCACAGTGCGATCCGCACAGCCGGAGCCTGTGGATCTTTCGGCGTTACAAAACGCGGCCCGAGTAGTGCAGGAACGTATAACGAAGGATGCAACAAACATTCCCGACTTGGGTGATACCCTGGCGTCTTGTATGGGTATTGGTTTACTGCTCTTGATATCGCCTAATGGAACTTGCAGCCTCTGGACAGGTTTCGGCGTCTTATACGGTTTATCCCAATGATTATCGTGCACCGTTTCAAAAGAGGAAGTTTGTAGGCATCCCGGAGGATTTGTTTGAGCATTTCAATGGTAAGTCTGCTTGCCATGGTGCGTGTTGACCGCCTCATAGGTTGTCCAGCGGTGTCCGGTGTATCACACGTTGGGCTGATGCCTGAGATCGAACGAGCATGGATATCTTACGACCACAAACTCTTCTTCTGGGATTACATTGAAGGGTTTGTTCTTATATCATTTGGGGCTTCAACCTCTTCTGAATCTTCACAGAAATGAAACTAGCTCTTTCTGGGAAGAACGGGAGGATGTTATTGCGGATGTCCGTCTGGTCAAACCAAAGAAGGGCATGTTCATCGACGAAATAACGAACCTTTTTGTCGTCACCACCCCTTTATCCATTTTTCTTCTTGGCCTGTCTTTTGAATCATCCCGAGGACGGGGTCGCGCCTTTCGTGATCTCAAGCTTTACGCCACAGATCTAAAAGTGAATACGGACGTCGAGATGATTTCTGTGATTGGTACTGAAGATGGCCGGATTTTCATGTGTGGTGCACAAGATGGATGCCTCTACGAGTTACATTATCAAGAGAACGAATCCTGGTTTGGAAAGCGAATCCAAATAATCAACCACTCCGTTAGTGGCGTTCAGAGTCTTCTCCCTCGGTTCAGTACTCTAAGCACAGAAGGTGAGAGGGAGATCGAAATTTAATCTTGTTGCGCTTATCAACTTTCTTAGAAAAAATTATTCTTGTTGTTGTTGACAATGTCAGGGACTGTTTTTACGCGATGACTGCGGATGGCGTCTCCGTATATCAGACCAACGGGGAGAAATCTGTCCGAAATGTGCAAACCGTCACAAATCTTTTTAAATCAGCTCAGGACAAATTGGCAGGTCATCCTGCTCTGACGCGGGACAAATTTGAACTGAGATCACTGCATGTCGTCGATCCCGTCGAATCTCGATCTGGCATTCGGTTTTTCATAATGTCAAATAATGGTGTGCGGTTTTACTTTGGTCCTCAGAGTATGCCAAACTACTCTTATGGCCCATCTTCAAACACTAGCTACACACGACCCATCCAACTCCTTCATGTCCGGCTACCTCCGGCGAATCTAATTCATCCGGATACTCTAACGCAGCAAGCAAAGCCCATTCCCAGCCTCTACGGGGTCCCTCCACCCCAGCCTCAGCCTTCCCCTCGGCCCTTCCATACTGTCGAATTCCTTTGTTCGAATTATTATCGAGGGATGACAGTCGTATCCCACCCAGGCGACAGAGATGGCAACGATTACATCCTTTGCATGTCACCCGATCTTACAAGAATTGGTTCGATCGGACAAGTGAATCTACCTCCTCAGCCCTCTTCCACATTCACGCAATCGGAGCCCTTTCGAAATGCCTTGGGTGATGGACGCCCAGCCTTAACCGAATATGCAGCACTGACATCCATTGCTGGCACAACCTGGGCTACAGGTCACTTATCACCTTCATCATCAGCTGCAACCACTCCGGATGGTCCTGCGCCGTCTGCTCTCAATGAACTCGCGACACAATTTGGGGAGGCGCCATGTCAATTCATGCTCTTCACTAATTGTGGCATATCCTTCCTCCTTAAGCGACGAGCTGTGGATTTCTTGAGAGCCGATCTCGAAGAACTTCAATCCCAGGGCACCATCCAACCACTCATAGAATTCCGCGATAGGTTAATTTTTCTATCATGGTTTTGATTTCGCTGAAACTGACAACACTTTGATTGTGTAGTTTTGGACGAGACCAAACATGTTGTATGCTTCTTGGTCTCGCATGTGGAAATACGTTCCTTGATCTCCAAGATGAAACAACGTCTAAGACTGGTAACATCTCCATTCCCCGGCCTGACATTACCTCTGTTGCCAAACAGGCATTCTATGACCTTGGGGAACGACCGACATGGACAGAGAGGGTCACTTATGGTACAAGTAAGTCTTACTTTACATATTTCTCTTTGATGTTGTTTCAACTTATCCTTCCTTTTGTGAAGCTGATAGTCAAGGTGTCGCCGTCTTTAGTGGCCGAAGGGAAGGACTAGCACTTTACTTCTCACGGCTCATACGGCCTCTTTGGAAAGCAAAACTCACACAGCCTAGGTAAGGACCATATTAAGCTTGTTACACAATTCAAACATATCATCCTTCAGTATTGCAGGGCGGCAGAAGTTATTACTCCCGGAGAATGTCATTGTCACGATTCAAAAGAACTTGTTCCTTTTGAAGGACTTTTTGGATAAAAATCCTCACCTTTTCCACTCGTCTCCCAGTGAATCTTCCAATCGTGTTCCAGTCGCAGAACAGGAAGCGTGGCGAGTGCGTGAATATTTCCCCCTAGGCATGAGCCATTTACATATTTCTTTAGGCGGAACAAAAATCGGTTTCAGAGATAGTTTCCCTCCTGTCAAGGACCATCGAAGCACTTTCCTTCGTTCTACTCTTGAACGACTATATGCTTGGGGACCTCATATCACAGTAAGCTTCATGAACGGCACTCCCTTCGAATGAAGTTAATGACTTCCCCAGATGCGATCCCGAAATCCAGAAGCTTATTGGAGTGCAAACTTTCGAAACACTTATAACAAGCGAAGATGGCATGACAATATCCCGGGCTCTGGTCAATGTGATCATTGATCAGCAGATTGGTCAACAAATCAGTGTCAGCTCATTGAGTTTACGCATTGCTACCAACCTCACTTATGTTAATTTAGGTCGACACGATCAGCGAAATCTTACAACATAGATGTGGTTCGTTCTGCAGCACCGATGACGTGATGCTCTATAAGGTCATATGCATATCCTCCTTGTTTTACACACAAAACCGAGACGATGTTGCCCTAGGCAAGGGAGAATGTCCGAAAAGCTGTCGAGTCGAAAAACCCTCTTGAAAGACAAAACTGGCTAGCAGAATCCCTGCGGTACACCCACATTCTCCACACGCTGTTACTCTGTTTTCTTACATGGTTTGTAGGCTATTTGCAAAGGGTGCTCGTATTCTAGAGTTTGAAAAGCTCAGAGAAATCTGCGGTGATTACCAACAGCTGGACTATGCACGAGGTATTCTGGCTCAAGTCACTCACCTAAATTTTGACCTCACCGATTGTGACTCAGGCGCTGTCGAATTGCCTCTCACGTGTGCGCAAATATCGGATCCGGATAACATTGGCCTCGAAGCCTGGCACGCTGGCCAACCGGCGGGTGATCCGCGCACGGCGATTACACACAAACGGCTCCAGTACTACGATCTGGTCCTTGATTCTCTTACTGTATTTGAGAACAAGTGCAGCACCACCAAGGCGCCGGAAGGACAAGATGCCCTTCATCAGCAAAGTAATCCAGAAGCTGTTAGAAGCCATGCATACGAACTCGCTTTTGCGAGCGAGGATGAAGTCTTCCACTCGACATTGTACGATTGGCTCATCAGTCGTGGACTTGCTGATGATCTTTTGGAGGCATGGTAGTTTGTCTTTTCATCAAATGTTCTATTCTAAACCTTTTTATCTAGATGCGTCCCGCATTTTTGGAAGCCCACCTAAAGCGGGAACCTATCACCGTGCAAAAATTCCAACTGTTGTGGCAATTTTACGTGAAGAATGGCCAATTTTTGCGAGCGGCGGAAGTTTTGGCCACCCTAGCAGAGTCTACTCAGTGAGCCCCTAACGTTATGCATTTCACATGAAGTGGTAGTTGATAGCATTGCCGCAGATTTGACTTGGATCTGGCTGCTCGGTTAGAATATCTGACACTGGCTGTCGGCAATGCAAAATCCCATCCAATATCTGTCACGGGACATCATGAAACTGCCATAGCCTTCCTTACGGACCTGGAAGAAAAGGTTGACGTCGCGCAAGTGCAATTGGAAATATATAACGTCCTATTCCCCCATATTGGTGATGCGCCTGAAGTCGGTGCACGAATAAAAATGTTATCCAAACAACTCTTTACAATGACAGATGTAAGTGCAATCAAGACAAACTCTTGTGAGGTCATTCACGCTCCCTAAATATGTTTGCAGCTATACACATCATATGCCATTCCCTTCGACCTTGTTGATATGAAACTTCTCTGTCTCCACATTTCTGAACACCGTGATGAAAGCATTGTACGACCGATCTGGAATCAAATCTTTGACGAAAGTAACGGCTCTCTCCTGATTCTACTTGGACTATACAACTCATCCAGGTCTCCTCCAGTTCTCAAGGAGGAGGCAGATCCTGTTGCGACAGCAGATCTCATTCTCGCAAGAGTTGTGCCTCTTGGAAAGCGTTTTTACCCTTCCGAAAGTGCCTTCCCTCTCCGTGAGTCATGCATATCTATGCTTTGATTGTTCTAGACGACTGAAACATAAACGCAGGATTAATTGCCACACTGCTTGTTCGGTTTACACTTGCGAATAAGAATGTTGTGGCCTTCGGTTGGGCCCCACGGATATTGATTGAATGTGGGGTCCCTTACACCGACGTCTGGGACGTCTTCCATGAGATGTACGAGTCACAGGTCAGTCTAATAGTCTGTCATCCGCAAACCATTCGCCGAGCCCTTTCCCAGGTCCCTCCCTTCAATGATCAGGCTAATGTACAAGCCATATCTTCGGACATAGCGGTCCTTTTATCAGATTGGTCAAAAGAGGCCAGTCGGCCACAATCATCTGCTGCACGAGGCGAGTTCCCTGTTGGCCGAATTGACCGGTCAATAGATCAATACCTACGAGAGCTAGAGGCCGGACGTGCGGAAACCCGCTCTCTGTATGAGAGTGTAAGGCGTGATCTGAGACGTCACTGGTAGTGAGTAGCAGACTCTGCTCCAGTCGCTGGGTAGAATGTAGACTCGGGAAAAATTAATTGCATTGAACCAGTCATATCTAAAAAGTCATCTACTCTTGAGACATATCTTTGTTGGCCTGCAGAAAAAGGGATGAGCATTGTCAACATGAGATCAGGGATGGTGAAGGACTAGCCTCCGGGTTGAAGAAGAGACTGTTCATGCCCCAAGGATAAGGCTTGCTCCTCCTGTTCAAGTATTCGTACGCAGGGAGTTCAGGGAGTTTGCCATCATTCTCAGCTCGGAGATGATCAAGATGGTGCTTGTGCTCTACTTCAGAGTTGTAGGCCCAGGCAACGCAGACAGCGACTAGAAGAATTCAGAACTCTGGTGGACGTTCAGACAAGGGACAAACACACTGGCAGGGAGGCAGACAAAGTAACTAGAAAGGATTTGATCAACCATTCTCCACAACACAAAGTCAAAGAACACACACCTGATTTTACGCCAGAGATCGGTGGTTTCTACAGAAGTGGGTCAACAAAGGAAACAACCATAAGATGAAACCTGAAGAGACCAAGAGCGTGATGCTCGATACCCTCGCGCTCAGCAAGGTAAGAGCCTCTTGCAGGAGTGGACGCGTACGAACGGACCTGACAAGCAGGCCGGCGGACGGCGCGCAGAGCGTTTCTAGCAAGGAAGGACATGAAATTGGATGGTTTGGCCAACGACAGGAACTTCTTGGGAAATCTCGGAGTTTCGCGTTGCGCATGATTGGCTTTGTTTGAGGTTCCTGGTGTAGACAAGCTCTGAGGACGCGTCAGCCTAGAACTGGCAACGTGAACAGGTCTGCGTCTTGTTCTCTATGGTTGCTCGTTCCCAGTCCTCCGCCGCAGGTGTTCTCGCCCTACTCCACGAACCGGATTCTCTCTTCAAGCAGCATGCACTCAATATACTCAGTCCCTTAGTCCCCCAGTTTTGGGCCGAGATCTCAGAGCACATCGCTTTAATGTGGGTAGTCAAGGTGTTGCGCTGCTATATACTAATGCACAGTGCAGAGAATCTCTATACGAATCTGAAGAGCTGCCTAAGGAAGCTCGCCACTCTGCTGCACTCCTAGCTAGCAAGGTCTATTATTTCTTGGGTGAATACGAAGAAGCTCTATCCTTTGCCCTTGGAGCCGGAGACGCGTTCGCTCAGGAAGCGCAGAACCATGGATCTGAAGAGTTTATAGAAACTGTGATTTGTGCGTTTGATAGAGTTCGTTCGTTGGGGCTATCTCACACTCCGTTGTAATAGCAAAAGCAATCGACCGCTACATTCAAGCTCGTTCGCAAGAACGGGATGGGACTATTGACAAGATAGATCAACGTCTTCAAGATATTATCAAAACCATTTTCGATCGCTGCATAGCTGAAGGGGAATACAAACAGGTGGGTTATTTTTTTCTTTCGCCCAATTTCCTCTTCCTCTTTCTGACACTTTGCACGCTCCAGGCAATCGGAATCGCGCTCGAATCGCGCCGTCTCGACATCATATCACTCATTTACGACCAGACTAAAGATACATCACTGCTCTCTTATGCTATGGAAGCTGTACTTGATACAGGCTTCCCGTTATCCTACCGCGATCAAGTCCTCCAGTTCTTGTACCCTCTGTTCCCTTCACCTACAACTGGAGATGGATCTCCATACATTCTCTCCATCACACGTCTCCTGATCACTTTAAACAACCCTTCGCTAACAGTGCCCTTGTTGGTATCGTTGGTCCCTAGACAGCCGCTGTTAGCATATCAATTTGCCTTTGATTTGGTGGAAGGTGGCGCTCAAGATTTCTTGGAGGCTGTCCGTCGTGATTTGCCCGAAGGCGATGTGGTATGCACTCGCTTATTATTTATTTGCCATTATTCTTAAATGTGCTCCAGGAGACAAAGCCAACATTCGACAAGGTCCGGAATATCCTCACGGGACAGGAATCAGTCAAATTGTACCTTGAATTCCTCAAGCGCAATAACCATGTGGACCTTGCGATTCTGAAGAACACCAAGGTGGAATTCCATTATCTGCTATCATTAAGCCAACTGAACAACCTTTCAAAGGACGTCCTGGAACCCCGTTCATCTATCTACCATACTGCGCTGACATTGCAAAATGCCTTTATGCACGCTGGGACGACTTCTGACGTCTTCCTACGCGAGAATCTCGAGTGGCTAGGGCTTGCATCGAACTGGTCTAAATTTTCCGCTACTGCAGGACTTGGAGTTATTCATAAAGGTTATTTTGAACAAGGCATGACGATTCTTGGCCCCTACCTCCCTCAAAGTGGCGGTGAAAGTGGTGTCCAAGGCGCCGCATATTCTGAAGGTGGTGCATTGTATGCATTGGGTTTGATAAATGCTGGCTGTGGCAGCTCCGTTACAACATATCTCCGGGACACCTTGAAGACGTCTCAAGGAGAAGTTGTGCAACATGGAGCTGCTTTGGGCCTCGGGGTGGCCGGCATGGGTTCAAGTAGCTTCGAGGCTTTTGAAGACCTCAAAAATATTCTCTTCATGGACTCAGCCGTTGCTGGCGAAGCATCTGGTTATTCAATGGGTTTGATCATGCTAGGAACGGCGGCGGCAGAATCTGTCAAGGAGATGCTTCAATATGCTCGTGAGACATCGCACGAGAAAATCATCCGTGGTCTGGCAGTTGGCATCGCTTTCATATTCTATGGCCGTCAAGAAGAAGCCGATGAAACTATAAAAATTCTGCTATCAGAGAAGGTCAGTCCTTTCACTGCGAACCATATACATGCTCCAACCAAGGTTTAGGACCCCATACTTCGTTATGGAGGTGTATACACATTGGCATTGGCTTATGCTGGAACCTCTGACAACGATGCTGTCCGAAAACTCTTGCACATTGCAGTTTCTGACACTTCCGATGACGTAAGGAGAGCAGCCGTTACATCTCTCGCCTTCTTGCTGTTCAAGAATCCCTCCCACGTGCCCCGTATAGTTCAGCTTCTGAGCGAAAGTTACAACCCACATGTTCGTTGTGGTGCAACTCTCGCACTAGGTATTGCTTGTGCTGGTACAGGTCTTCAGGCTAGTGATCCATCTTTCATCATCGCAATTATGTTAGTTCTGACAATTCAGTCCTTCAATAGGATGCCATTGAGATTCTAGAGCCAATGACAAGAGATGGCGTTGATTTTGTTCGACAAGGGGCATTCATCGCATTAGGCATGATCCTTGTCCAACAGTCTGAAGCTTCGTCCCCTTCACTTGCCTCTACCCGGGCCCTGTACACCAAAGTCGTGTCAGACAAACACGAGGATCCCATGGCTCGCTTTGGTGCTGCAATCGGTCAGGGCTTTGTTGATGCTGGTGGAAGGAATGTCACGATCAGCCTTCAAAGTCGAGCAGGCAGCAAAAATACCAGTGCCATCGTCGGGATGGTTATGTTTTGTCAATTTTGGTATTGGTATCCATTAGCACATTGCGCCAGCTTGGCATTCGAGCCTACTGGTATAATTGGTCTGGACGCAAGCTTGAAGGTAACCCAACCCTTTTTTGGTGGTCCAAATGTACTGACAAACATGTAACTTAAGGTTCCCAAGTTTGACTACATTTCGAATGCTAGACCAAGTCTCTTTGCTTACCCATCGTCAACCAAGCCTCCGAAGAAGGAAGCTGTGACCAAAGTTGCGACGGCAGTCCTATCAACGACCGCAAAGGCCAAAGCTAGAGAGAAAAAGAAAGCCGCCGCTGAGGATGCGATGGAACTAGTAGGCTGTTATTTGTTAGCTAGATCTGCAATGCTTACGTTCTATAGGATGACCGGGCAGAAAACAAAGATGGAGAGGCCGATGTTGAAATGAAGGAACCTTCAGGACCTAAAGATGGTGATGTTTCACCGATCAACCGGTCCATCTCAAATCTTGCCGTCGATCCAACCTCCTCCAAGTCTGCGAAAAAAGCAGAGCTAGCTTTCGAATCGAGGCCAAACTTCTCTCGTGTAACTCCTGCTCAAGTCGCCCATATATCATTTCCAAGTGATTGTCGATACCAACCCGTCCGTCCTCTGTCAGGACATCCATCAACAGAGTACAAAACAGGAATATCACATCCAGCATCCCTGGGCGCTGCATCCGAGAAATATGCTGGTGGGGGTGGTATCTTGATCCTAGTCGATCTACGACCAGAAGAGGAAAACGAATTCATCGAATTTGAACCTCCTTCAGAAGTTGTGCCGCCGCAGCCTGTAGTGTCCCTACCAACAGAACAAACCACGACACCTACAACTGGTCTCCACATTGCCTTGGATGAATCTGCGCCTGAAGCAGATCCTCCTGCATCATTCGAGGTATGAAGCTCTTGTTTATTCTCTTGATCAACCACAGCTGAATGAACTTCAGTACCCATTTGACAATGACGCATAACATGAGTATGCTTCTCCTGATTTAATTTTTTTCTGACCCTCTATTCGCCACTGCAAAGAATGATGTGTCATTAGTTGGTTCCGTTTGTGCAATGACAATGATTTATCTCACATCACCTGGCCATGATCACAAATCTCCGTTCTTTTCTTAAGCCGTGGGGTGCATTGTTACCAATCTTAATCTCAACCTCGATGCGCGTTGCAATCCTCGATGATTATCAACAAGCTGCGTTGACTAGCGCTGACTGGTCGTCGCTTCATGACAGAGTCAGCGTCGACGTTTATTCTGACACACTCGATGACGAAGATGCACTCATTCGCCGCCTCGAGAACTATCAAATTGTTTGCGCAATGAGAGAAAGGACTAAGTTTACGGCAGCGGTTCTAGATCGTTTGCCACATTTAAAGTAAGGCCTGTGTCTTCATCATGGTCGACGTTCATCCTTGAGGAGGTTGATCGCTACAACAGGGATGTCTAATGCTGGAATCGATATCGTGCATGCTCTTGAAAGGGGAATAATCGTTTCTGGGACAGCAGCTGGCGGAAACTCGACCTTGGAACATATTTGGGCTTTGATTCTCTCTGTAGCAAGAAACATCGTGAATGACAACGCCAATGTCAAACTCGGAAATATTCAATGGCAGACTGCCATCCCTACCGGTCTCTACGGAAAAACACTTGGATTGATTGGGGTCGGCAGGCTCGGAACGCAGACAGCTACTGTGAGCTACACCGCCCTTTTCCCTTTTCTTTTCGTTTCTCAACATATCTGGTTTCTGTAAGATTGGAAAGGCATTCAATATGAGAGTCGTCGGTTGGTCGCCCAATCTGACCCCTGAAAGAGCCAATAATGCGGGAGTTGAATACGCAAAATCAAAGGAAGATCTACTACGACAAAGCGATGTTGTGTCTCTTCATCTTGTTCTTTCAGAAAACACGCGCCGTATCATCTCAGCATCAGATTTCGCGTTGATGAAGCCATCCTCGATATTCATCAATACCTCTAGAGGACCTCTCGTCGACGAAGCGGCACTCATTGAAGCTCTGAAGAACAAAACCATTGCTGCGGCAGGGCTTGATGTGTTTGACAAAGAACCATTGCCAGTGGAACATGAGCTTCGGAGATTGGACAACGTGACGCTAACCCCACATACAGGATATGTAAATGACACCAATTATGCGGTAAGAACAAAAAATGTAGAAATGACAAAATGTCTAACAAAAGGGAAAACAGGTATTTTGGGCCGATACTGTGGAAAATATTGCATCTTTTCTGGATGGAAAGCCAAAGCGAGTCTTGTAACAGAAGTAGTACATGTCACAATTGTCACGTGAACTGAAAGAGTGTTACACCGATGTCACAACATAAGACGATAAATTCTTTCCTATCTTTCACCTTCTTTCATCTGAGCCTAGATAAAACAACAAACTGCAATGGATAGCGCTGCAGAGTCTCGTACGATGAAGGCTCGCAGAGAAGGTTTCTCAATCTTACTCTTTCCATCGTGATATCTTACGCGTTTCTTCCTCTAGCCTACAAAAGTAAAGGTGCTCTGAAGCAGGATGATCTTAGGCGTCGGCGAGAGGAACAACAAGTTGAGATCCGACGCCAGAAGAGAGAAGAGAATATTTCAAAGAGAAGGAATTTCCTTCCTTCATCTGGCGTCGACTCTGATGAAGAAATCAGCGGTGGCAATTGGGATCCTCCTGTGTGTTCGATTCAACATCTGTGCAGGACATGCCCGTGACTCACATCTTTTCTTTCCAGCTCGCCGATGAGATGATTTCTGGTGTGTTCTCTGATGATCCTGAACGTCAATTGGACGCGACCACCAAATTTCGCAAGCTCCTTTCAAAGGAGAAAAATCCTCCAATTGAAAGGGTAATTGAGTGTGGCGTCGTTCCCCGATTCGTGGAATTCTTGAAGCATGGTCATTCTATGCTTCAGGTTCGTGTTGTCACTTTGACTTAGCACGATATGGAAATTTACTCATTTATGATGCTGTCAGTTTGAAGCGGCATGGGCCCTCACTAACATCGCTTCTGGTACTGCCGATCATACTCAAGTCGTAATCAATGCGCAAGCGGTCCCTGAGTTCATCAATCTCTTGTCTTCCCCAGTACTGGATGTTCGTGAACAAGCCGTTTGGGCACTCGGAAACATTGCGGGAGACAGCCCATTATGTCGCGATTACGTGTTGCGAGCAGGCGCTCTGAGACCACTTCTGGCTCTCCTTAGCGAGCACCACAAATTGAGCATGCTTAGGAATGCCACTTGGACTCTGAGTAATTTCTGCCGGGGAAAATCGCCCCAGCCTGATTGGGAACTAGTAAGTGCAGGAATCTTCAGAGGTTGGATATGGCTCAATAAATCGCTTCATTGTCAGATTTCCCCTGCTCTTACCGTGCTCACCAAGTTGATCTACTCTCTTGATGACGAGATCTTGATTGATGCATGTTGGGCTATCTCTTATCTCTCCGATGGATCCAACGACAAAATCCAAGCCGTCATCGAATCTGGCGTGTGTAGACGATTGGTTGACCTCCTTATGCACAATTCGACGTCCGTCCAGACTCCGGCACTTCGCTCGGTCGGTAACATCGTTACTGGTGACGACCTTCAGACTCAGGTTGTCATTGCGTCTGGTGCCTTGCCCGCCCTCCTTTCTCTTCTCTCGTCACCCAAAGATGGTATTAGGAAGGAAGCTTGTTGGACAATTTCGAATATCACTGCTGGATCGCCCCCTCAAATCCAGGCCGTTATTGATGCCAACATTATTCCTCCTCTGATTAACATCCTCCAGAATGCGGACTTCAAGACACGAAAAGAGGCTTGCTGGGCTATCTCCAATGCCACGTCTGGCGGTCTACAGGAGCCTTCACAGATCCGGTACCTAGTGTCCCAGGGTTGTATTAAACCCCTATGTGATCTTCTGACCATGATGGACAACAAGGTCATCCAGGTCGCCCTCGACGGTCTTGACAACATTCTTAAGATTGGCGAAATGGACAAAGTTGGTGCAGCTGATGGTGTTAATCAATACGCGCTTTATGTCGAAGAGGCCGGAGGAATGATCACCATTCATAATCTCCAGCAACACGACAATCTCGAGATTTACAAGAAGGCATTCAATATCATGGACAAATATTTCCCAGATGAAGACGAAGCTGAAGCTGGCCTTGCTCCTGCTGTTGATGCATCTGGAACATTTGCGGTAAATTATGTTCGCCACTCCAAATGTCAATTACTAATGATCACAACTTTCAGTTCCACTCGGATGTGTCTGCTCCGCAGGGGGGATTCAGCTTTGGGCAGCAATAAATCCACAAAACCTGGACATTATACACCTCATCAAATTTCCATCTGACTTCTTTTCCCTTCCTTCTTTTACATATCACAACACACGTGTTTTCATACCGGCTTTTTATAGTTTTACCCTTCCAAATGATTCACAACGTTTTGCTGATGAGTGACGATCTCATGTGCTGCTATTGGCTCTATACAAAAAAAACGATTTCTTGCAGTAATAGTGACGCATCCGGTAACATTGCCCTTCAAGTGGTGAGACGATAATGAGTGATGAAATCTGACAGGCCACAATAATCTAGATCTAAGGATGTAGATTCAAAATTGATGTCAAATATATAAAGCTTGTTTCCTTTCGTTTTTACTTTCGACACTCTCATGGCGTCTCAAATTCTACCGCTTGGTGTGACTCAACTCATACTCTAATTATGTTACGGCTGAACAGGACCTAGAGCTAATCGATAGATGCATCGGTTCACGAATATGGGTTATTATGAAGGGTGACCGAGAATTTACTGGAACACTCTTGGGATTTGATGATTTCGTCAGTCAGTGCCCTTGGATTGTTATGCCATTTCCAACATTCTGAGCATGATTCACATAGACATGGTCTTAGAGGATGTCACAGAATAGTGCGTGGAGTTGATGTACACATACATGCTTGCTATGCCCAGACGACCTCATCTTTTGGCAGTGAGATCACACCTCAAGGCAAGAAAAAAACTCTGTTGGCGCAAACGCTGCTGAATGGTAACAACATTTGCATGGTCAGGATAAGTCTACATGAATAACCTCGTTCCACATTTTCTGATTCTCTCATTCAGTTGATACCAGGTAGCGCAGGCCCTGATTCATGAACGTCCCTCTATCTACTATTATGCACGACACAACACAATTTCGGAGATCTAAAGCAAGTCATGTACAACATGTGCAGGCAAGACGCTCGAATCAGGCTTGTAATCTGCACAAGATCAGTTTCTCCAGTCCGGGTTCACTGGCAATCGAGGCCTTGAGGAAATCTTGATCTTCAAGTTCCTGATTTTCGGGTGAAATCTTAGATATCGAGTCTGCTATATATTCTTTGTATATGGCCTCTGTCATCATAATCCCTTCCTGTTCATCCAAAACAAAACCCCAGATGACCCAGCTCAAGGCTTGACTGAATTCGGCGCGATAAACCTAAGTTCAATGGACTCACGTCACGCACGTGATTTACTTTTTTTGCCAGTCATTGATTGAGGTTTTTCCACTGACGACTAGCGACTAACCATGCCCGTTCGTCTGCGCTTCTCTCTTCATGGCCACTGCAGAAACCGAATATTTCATCTCGTAGCCGTGGATCAATGTGCCAGGCGCGATGCGAGGCCCACCGAGCTCCTGGGCATTTACCACAGATATCCAACCGGCGAACCGTCACAAAAGACAATTGAGTGGAGCGTCGACCGAATACGCTATTGGCTAAGTGTAGGGGCTATTCCGACAAAGGCTGTCTCCAAACTTTTGGAAGCTGTGAGTCTCTACTTCACGTCTTGCGCGACCAGTAGTCTAACAATATTCTAGGGAAACATACTCAAGCCTACATCTCCCTACCATTCTAGCGCATCAAGATTAGCCTCCAAACATACAATCACATCTACACCAGAACAAGATGCGTCATCGACGTCCGAGTCGCTAACTCAAAAGAATTGAGAATCCTCAATGATTCCCGTCATTGTAAACGGTCGGACATCACTCACGCACGCGACGGCCCAATATACACAATTTGAATGAAGGATTTGTATAATGGACGTATCAAGAATTTACTAGATCATATCAATACGAGGAGTACGAGCATGCATCGCGATAGTGGTTCTACTGTGCGTTGGAGCAGATGGGATGAGGCTGAGGTTGGAGAGGATCAATCTTGCTCAGTGTAATCTACATCGACACATCTTCTACTTGGGCCTTGCCGAAGACTTTAATCGTTGTTCAATCGCGTCATGGCCTGCTATCACAGCCAGCTCTCTGGCTGTCAAACCATCAGAATCCTGAGTGTTAGAAATTAACCAAAGGAGACTATGCTGCCCGAGAGTAAACAACTTTACCTTGATTGTAGTGTCAGCGGCTTTGCGCAGTAAAAATTCCACTGTTAGCAAGTTTCCTCGGTCGCAAGCAAGATGTAATGGTGTATATCCCTGGTGTCATGAAGTAGTCATTCCTCAAGACAAATGAGTTCCATCAAGTAAACCCACAAATTCATCGAGTTGATTCACATCTGTTTCTGGATGTTTTTGGAAGAGTTCGGACAAGGCAACTGTGTCGTCGGAAACCGCCAATCCATGTAGGCTTTCGTCGACATCTGCGTCTGGGATCATCATCGTACTGACAGCTCCTCCCATCCCACCGCTTGCACTACCACTTTGTACTGTTTGTGAATCATCGTCCCAAATGTCATCAGGATCAGATTGCTCAGCCTGTGAGGGTGTTTCAATGACAACCCCTTCAACCCAGCCAAGACTTTTGGCAATTTCGAGGTATCTGTTCTCAACATCATCGACGGAGGTATATTTCTTGCTGATAGAGTTCCAAGCATCCCATTTCGCTCGTCCAGTCATGTCAAAAATGGACGGGCGAGGGGTAGAAGGGAATGGTGACATGGTGACATATTTGAAGAGCCCATAGAGCTGTATCGAGATTACAAAATCAGGGCCTGCACAGGAGGACGTCTAAGGGACTTGTAACCTCAAGTTTAATGGCTGTTGACACTCGAGAAGGGGCAGTTGCCAGATACGATGCAGCTGCGAGGAAGACAGGCGACGGCTTATTGTCAGGCATCCTCAGTGAAATTGACTAAAAAAAATCCATCAATAATATATCTAATTATGTAAGCCATCTAAATTCGAGTCTTGTTTATAGTAGCCATCAGCTTGAGAAGATAAGTCAGGAAATGCGTCGGAATGAAAGACAAAAGTTTACCTTGGCCATCTCTGAACCGAGTTTGGCGGGGCTATCCGTAACAACCACGCCTGCCTTCTCTAATGCGCTCACTTTGTCCACAGCCGCGCCTGTATGATTTTGTAATTTGTTGGTTTGAGAGTCCGAGTAAGTAAAACAACTCACCCTTGCCCCCAGAGATAATAGCACCGGCGTGTCCCATTCGGCGACCAGGAGGAGCAGTCCTTCCAGCGATGAAGCCAACGACTGGCTTGGGGTTTTTTCTTGTCAGGTTATAACGTTCGAGATATTCTGCCGCTTCTTCCTCCATGGAACCGCCGATCTCGCCAATGAGAACAATGCCTGATGAAAAGTTAAGTGTTCATGCATCCAATAATTCCGGCTCAATCCTGACCTTCCGTATTGGGATCGTCGAGGAAAACTTTGATGACGTCGACATGCTGGGTACCGGGGAAAGGATCTCCTCCAATACCAACACAGAGAGATTGGCCAAGCCCAACATCTGTTGTTTGTGCAACGGCTTCATAGGTGAGAGTACCGGAACGTGATACAATGCCTGAAAATCGAAGAAGGGGTGAGAATAGCAAAAAGCCAGGAGAAGGCGGGAATTAATACCAATATTCCCAGGTTTATGGATATGGCCGGGTTGAATTCCCATCTTGCAACCAAGAGGATTAATAACTGTGGAGAGAGCATTAAAACAACGAAGAGCAATGTCGAGAACGCTGCTAACCTCCCGGGCAATTAGGCCCCACAAGTCGAGATTTCGACTGACTTTTGAGGGCATTCATTACCTTTGACGACCTTAGACATATAGTGACCAAGGGAAGTCGGAGGAACGTACTCGGATTTCATCCGCCTGAGGTATACCCTCCGTGATGCATACTATCAATCCAATCTCATTTTCAATGGCCTCAATAATGGCGTCGGCAGCAGAAGGGGGAGGAACGTAGAGGACAGTTGCGTCAGGTTGCGTCTCTCTCACAGCCTGTTTCCGTGATGAGTGTAAGACCGTCGAAAAGACCAAGCGCGCACCTCCTTGACGCTGCCGAACACGGGCAAGCCCAGATGCGTTTGGCCAGCCTTCTTGGGGGAGACGCCTCCAACCATACGTGTACCGTACGCAATGGCTTCTTTCACATGAAAAGTGCCCTGTATGACGCCTCAGTGAGCCACGCGTTCCAATGCGAAGTGTCAGTGTATACAGTTTTCCCCGTGAAGCCTTGGCAAAGAACTTTTGTGTCTTTGTAGATGAGCAGGTTTCTGACTGTGTCTTCATATGAGTTTCGGGCTACGGATTGTGAGAACGTCCGGCGACCGGCTATGGAGGTTTGAGCAATAAAGACAGGTGGGAAATTGAGAGGAATGCACACCGCTCCGTAAGATAGAGTTGGCTGTATAGCGGAACATGGATTGAGATAAGGGTATGTAATTAAGAGGGGGTACGTCCGTGTAACGCGTTCCTGGGACGGCCGACCGTTGCCACCACAAAAGTGGGCGCGCTATTTCTGCTATTTTTCGAAGCAGCACCTCAACGGAGTTTCAAATCAGTTTCCCGGTATTGCCGGACTGCCTATGACGACCCGAGTATCTCTCATAATTACTCATCTGTGGCGAAAGTATACATCCTCTAATTATTCATCAGTACTTAGTTTCCTCCCATAGCACCCCGTCTCCTTTCACGTGTCTTTCGAGATGCCCGATTCAGTTCCAAAATTGCATATTTCACTTTATCGTGCTCTCTTGCTTTGATCGCACTATTGGGCAATCAGCATGATCCTATGTAAGGACATGATACATATACACACCTGGTTACGTCGGATAAAAATCGTGACTTTGCCTCGTTGGTAACGGTAGCAGCAGGAAGTTGCCCTAGGATAGTAGGCAACCAAGATAAAAGTTGAGAGCCCCATACAGAGGATACCGAGCGGAAAATAGACACCACTACTGATGTCGAGTCCTCTGGAAAATCGCTCATAAGTCCCGCTAGTAGGTAACCAACCAGCTCGTAACCCTCTTTCTCAACAGCCGCGTGGATAGCGGCCGCGTACAACGGAAACTTGGGCGGAGGAGAAGGATTGTCGGACAGACAGTTATGTGTCAAAATGATTCGGAAGAGGTCCAAAGCCGCAAAAATGACGTCCGTGTGCACGACGGTCAGAGCGGCCATTGTAGCTCTGAAGGCGACAGGGAAAACAGGGGATTGGAAAAAAATATCGGGACCTTTATCGACTAGTTTCAAAAGCATCTGAACGTAATCCTCCAGCACTGCATTCGAATGCCCATGAATGAAGGTGATCTGCATGGTGGAATAAGATAGTACGCACCATCCGGTAAATCGCTAGGCGATTTGAGTTGAAGCATAGAAACTACTTTGGAGGTGGATCGCTCAAATAGCACCTTGAAGGATTCTCGTAGTAATTGATAAGTCTCATCGTTTCCAGACATGTCCACAGGTTTTCCTGCGACCCATACGTATCTTCGGTCCCCTTCGTCCCCAAACGTGTCCATAGCCTTTCCTGCTATCCAAAGATAACTCGGATATCCAGTGGCTTCGAAAGCAGTGCTCATTCGGCCCACGACGGCAGATGCAACAGGCAAAGCCGCCTTATTGAAGAACGTGAGAGCATGACGAAGTACTCGCGTCGTTCGTTCGGTGACATCGTAATTTGAACCGTACTTGGAGAGAAATGCATCAAAAACGAGCCAAGCTTGCTGGCAAGTATTTTGGCAGGCTACTGGGAGCTCTTCACCGAAGCTGCGAATGACATGAAGCATGATTTCGAGGTTCTCGAGTCCATCTAGTTGCAATTAATCGACGAAGTTCCCAAATAAATCAAATAATTCTTACTGTTGATGTTTACAATTTCCTCTTGCGTCGCAGCTGTCTGACGAGTAGCAATAGTATGGACTTGCGCCAAAATATCCCATGTAAAGGTTCGGAGGCTTTCTGCAGCCCGTTCCATGGGCATGGCAGAGATTACATGGGCAATGGCTTCGTATACCTGGCGTCTGTCATCTTGCACTAGTTTCAGGCCAGTTGTACTCAAGAAGGTATGCAGCGTGGGCAGGAAGTCAACGAGGTGCTAATTCTTGGTTAATTGTGTCAAAAAAGCGAAGAATTCTGGACAAACCTGTTTGCAGTCCTGACACAGGTATTTCAAAGCCTGCCCTGCTGCTGCTGAGAATTCGGTATCAGGATCCTCAAATCCAGCGGAAATGTACTGCAACTGGAAGCGAATGTAATCCGGGTGCATGTTGATCCACTCCGTGTATCTGGAAATAATCAACAACGCGGCATATCGAACCCGGGGATGGTTAGGAAGTGAAGGAATCAAATCCATTATCTTGGGTACGGCATTGTTGTCATTCGGGTCAATCTCGGCCCCCATTGACCTCAACGCAAATAAAGGCGCCTCAATTTCTTGCCATGAAAGCGCTTCCGGACCACGAGAGAGCGCAGCGGTGATAAGCTCGTACGTCGCCAGCAGGCACGTTTCTGTTCGTAACACGAAACAACAGTCTTTAAGCGTATCTCCCATGACATGCCTGAATGAGCGGAAAGATTCAGCTTCCTGACCGGTTAGAGCGTCGGAATCTGGGGGGAAATGGAGGTGGCCGATGATGACGCGCATAAGGCTTCGGTAAGCGTCCAAGAAGAGCTGGGGCACCGATGATTTTTTCCCAATGTTTTGTGCAAGACGCATCCAGAAAGGAAAGGTGATCGGCACAATCTCCAGATCAGGATACGCTGAGCATTCGCCAATGGCTTCGACGATGGGGGAAAATGTCTCTGTGTGTTGAAGTAATAAAAACCTGTAGGTCTCGCCAGCCTCTGTGAAGATACGCGCGTAACCCTTGATCTTGTCTGGATCTTCACGTTGTTTCATGAGCAGTGGTTTCAGAGCTATGACGCGAGGAACAATGAGCTCTATCACCCCCATGTTATCGTCGATCTCTTGTGTCTCGTGAATGAGTTCACATATGACATCGACCGCAGCATCAAACAGTTCATCGGATGCAAGTGCATCGAAGGAGAACGAAAACAGCTGAGTTTCTGCAAGGCCGGCCGAGCTTACTTCACCAGCAACGATCCAACTTCTCAAGCAATTGAAAACCTGAATTTGAACAGCTGTGGTAACTCCTGAGCGGTAAAATAAGTATCGCCATTCCCCGATGGGATGGAACGTACCCGATGCCTGTATATACAGCGACAACAATTCAAGGACACGTTTCGAATTTGCAGTTAGTAGATGTGCAGCCCGTTCCTTGTATTCATCATCCTAATAAGGCCGTCATAAGTCACTTTAGTACGTGAAGTTAGACAAGAGACCTGCCGTTATAGGAATCCTTGTATTGTTATTTAATTCCTCAGGAAGCAGTGTCAAGAACTGGAGCAAAAGGGGAACAGTCTCGGGTTCTGTTCCGAAAACCTCGATCATGGTCTCTACGGCATTGGACCATGAGGGCATCTGAAGGGCAATCCCAGCAAGGGACAAACAGAGTTGAATAATTATGTTTCTAGGACCAGCCTTATATGCCCGTAATGCTGTTATTAAGGTATCTCGAAGCTCCGGGAGTGTTTTATGATCCAATTGATGGAGATCGTATGTCACCTGGCGGATGATCACGGTTATCAAGGTAGAGGGTGTGAAAGAGCGGATGTGCTACTCACTTTGGCTCTGAATGTCTGAGCCGCGAAAAGCTTGGCTCCTGAAGGAACATCGGGAGATAAGAGGAGGACATTACAAGTTGTCCATGCCTCAGGCTAGGACAAGGAGCGATTGGGACACAGTCAGAGGTGTTGGTCGCGACTGGCCACAGGCGAAAGACAATTTACAGAATGCTGGAAATCCTGAAGCCAGGAATTTGCCCTATCAAGCGACACTTTGTCGGGAGCTTTGCTGAAAACATCGAGAGCAGATAGCAGAGCCTGTACATCAGCCATTAGAACAGATCTTTGTTGTGGTGTGAATCAAGCGAAACTGCGGGGATTGGGTATGTTTTCATTTGTACTTGTTGACATCCTCCACAGACATATTCAGAAACAAAGGTTGAAAGCCATGGGTGGTATATTGTCTAAAGCGACTAGAAAAACTCCATGTAAAGCAAAAAATGTCATCGGAGGGATCCTACTATAGGAAACGGTAATTAATTATCCATGTGAAGGAGTGTGGGGAGGGATGGGGGGCCAAGATAAAGGAAACAAGTATCAAGGTAAGGGATATACATAGAAAGCGACACCTGAAGATATAAAGAGATGGATATACCAGCAGCAAGAATCATCTCTAAGAGCCTCCTGCACTTTAGACATCGTCAACGAAAACCTAAGTACGCAGGAAACCTTTCTTCCTGCCGGTCTGCGAACGTAAGCAAATTTAAAAAAAAGTGACATGCAACTTCAATATTGACATACCGAGGCCTTTTCAGGGGTCAGCGGTCGGCCACCTTCGAGCTTTCTTTTCTTGTCCTCAAGGTCTGCGCGTTGTTTATCCAAAGCATCCTTCATTTCCTTGTGACGCGCGTAAAGCTCCTCCTCAGACTGCTTAAGCTTGGCTTCCTTCTCCTGAACTTTTTGCTGGAAGACCATCTTCATTTCGGCTTCCATCTTTGCGAGCTTGGCGTCGTGTTGAACTCGCTCCTCTTGTAACCTCACCGCCGGGCTGTAGAGATGATGAACGGAGGGGACCTATGAAAGAGCAGCAGAGATGGCGTACTTAATTTCCTTGAAGACACTTGAATCCTGAGCAACACCCATGCTGAGAAGTTTCTCTGTCCGCCAGTTCTCATAAAGGACATCGTTCGTGTATTCCCTCAGCTCTTCCATGTATGTCCTGACAAGCATCTGGCGAAGCTTGACAAAGTCGCAATGTTCTTCATTGTCAACCTCAACAACACCCCAAGGATAGATACGTCCACGGACTTGTCGGCCATCAGGAGTGGGGACGATCTTGTCTGAGCCTACAACAGCGAACGGAATCTTGCTAGCTATCTCCTCGTGCTCAGCAATAGTTTCTTCGTCCTCGTTTTCATATGTGGGTGCTTGGAAGATATGGATATTGTGGTGTGCAATGTCGGACAGGATCTGGTAGAATAGATCAAGTCATGTTGAAAATTTGGGCTAGCGACCTCACCCTCTCCTTGAATTCAGTCACCTCCTCGTCGGTTAAAGTATCGGCCTTTGCAATCACCGGAATGAGATTGACTTTGGTGTGGAGTCGGCGCATAAACTCAATGTCAATCTGTTTCAACCTTAGATGTGTATGAGGAACAGCAAAATTATGAGGATAAGAGAATAATCATACGAGTGACCTGTGGGCTGAATGAAGTAAAGACACGCGTGGACGCGATTGTCAACGACCTTCGTGCGATTGACGCGATTTTCCTGCTCAAGGTAAGAATCGAACCTTGACTCGATGTTCTCGACAATGGGCTTCCAGCTTTGAATAAAACGACGAATAAACTCAGTGCCTAGAGCTAGAAGTGGGATGAGTCTAACCTTTCATCATTGTTGACAAAGTCGCCAAAGCCAGGGGTATCAACAACCGTTAGATGGAGTCGGACACCATTTTCTTCGATATCTGTACGTAAAATGTCAGTTTACATACGTGGCTCGGAGTCCGCGCGAGAAAAACGTACCGGCACCGATGCTTTCAATGGCAACGGTCTTGGGCCTCTCGGCTGCAGGAGACAAGGGCTCCTTGGGAGGGTAGAGAGTCGTGTTGAAAAGTGTGTTGATAAGAGTGGACTTGCCGAGACCGGACTCGCCTTAGATTACATGCACAATTGATGAGTAAATTGAACATAGACAGTGACGAGAAGGCGACGCACCAACGACCATGGCAGTAAACTGGAAGCCCTTCCTCACGCTCTTTCTATGGACCTGATTGGGAAGGTTGGCGAAGCCCACGTAGCCCATCAGCTTTTTACGGATGACAGGAGAGATGGCAGAAGTGAGGTTGGTGGTAGCCAGCGAAGGGCTGGATCCGTTAGCAAAGGCGGATTGAGAGGGGTCGCCGTTGCGTGAGGAGGTAAAGGAGTCGGACATCTAGAGGAACGGTGAGGAGAAGGGGTCGAGGGAGAAGAGGAAAAAATACTTTTGGAGCTACAACGGGGGAGAGGGAAGAAGTCGGTCGACGTTGTCTCTGTTTGGCCACGGTGGCAGGGACCGTGTCCAATTTTGGCCTGGGCAGCAGAAGCGACTACAAATCATCAGCATCCCCAAGCGAACATTTAAGCGAGCCCAACCCAGAACATTGCCTTCATCGTAGTCTGTCACTACGTCTATACAAGGAACGTGCTCAATGCGAGGCTCCAGGCTGCCCGACTCACAAACGCGTGGCCCGTCGTAATCAATTCGTGTCATAGAATCATGCTCTACATGAACAGCTCGAACATCTCGTCTGCTTTTGCATATCCTCTCTGATTCTGGACCAATAACCCGCGTACAACTCCCAAGGTTGTCTAGCCCATCTGTACTGTTTGAGTGCATTGTCATCTGTTCCCGAAAAGCCTGTCGTCGCATAGCCACCTATTGGTTTCAGGTCAACACCCAATATTCGCGGTGTTGCTATGTATGATAGGCGTTAGCGGAAATGATCACAGGGGCACCTTGGCGAGTCAGCACAAGTCGTGGCGGCACCAGTGGTTACGTTCGATGCTGGAGTCTTAACAGCTTTATCAAGTTCTCGTATCATAACGAAATTCTAAACCCCGACCGCCGCCGCTTCAAGCTTCGAGGGTCGCACCAAATGGACCAATAAACCAGTGCAGGAGCATCCGCAAGGACTACAGTGATAGCCCCTCAGATCTAATTCTTCAACCCTGATTTTGGCGATCCCATTTCAAGCCGGCAAGCAGATTGGTCTATTATGTCATTGCTAAATGGTGGGTTCCCTCCCCAGAGTCGGCGTGACGACAGGAGCTCAACCACTTCAACTGCTCTGGCGCCTGTACCCATTCCGACCGTAGCATGTATGCGCGCGGAAGATGGTATCGAGGAGACATCTGTCAAACTGTCGCACTTATGAATTTGACCGATTTCCTGACGCTCAACTCAGGTGAGCATACATATTCTATGTATGTATATCCATCTGTCACCGCGATTATCTTTGCCAATTACTCTAGCGCCACGATAATGAGCTACTTACACTATTCCAATGATCAGTTTATACACTTACGACCTATCTCTCACAACGACTGGCATAGCAGCGCCTACTAGCGTCGCTGGATATGGCAATCATTACAACGCATAAATGGGTTGACTATAAACTTTCCTTGACGAATATAAACTGATCATTCGGTGATATTGCAGAATGGCGATACGATAGACTCCGTCTCGGAGCTCGTAAGGGTGAATCCCGCCGAGCTCTAAATCTGGAATCCTGAGTTGAGCACTGCCTCGCTTCCTCAAAAGAGGCTCAGCCATCTGCATCATGTTTCCTGCGTTCAGCTTGTCCGGCGACCTACTTATCGCATCAGTCTGCGCGTGACGGATACGATCATATCTCCAGTTATACGCATCATACTAGAAAAGATCTTCGACGTAAATCAGCTGGGTCTTGTCGAAGCCGGGAAAGCATTCGGTTTCGCTGTTCCTCATTGTGTCAATGTCAATCCTTGGGACATGGAAATCATCGACAATGACAAAACCCAAGAAACGCACGCGACCCGACGAGGAAGAGGAGGACGAGCGAGGGCCAGAGGAGGCTGAAGAAGAAATCGAAGAAGAGGTTGCGGACTCACGAAAAGATAAAAGTGTCAACAAGCAACGGCGAATAGAGACACAAGGACACAGAAAGGTGGACAAGGAGAAGTACAGACGTCTACATCGTGTTTCCTGCGCTCAGCTTGAACGGCAACCTATTTTTGACCCTCAATCCGGGCTCGAAGATAGACTGCACGAACTCGATTCTAAGTGAACTTATTGCGTTTTCCCCGCGTATCCTATCTCAAAACGGTCACTACCACCCAAATCTGATCAGTGACTTGTATGTCTGCTGAATGTTTGGTTAGACAACCCATATTTTAGAATAGAATATAATGATATTATGCAACTATACATCGAACATCAGCAATGGTTAGATTCAGTTGGCAGCCATGCCTTCGGGAAGTCTGCTATAGATGGCCGCTTGAAGAGACGACCACGAAGATGGTCCCCTCGTTTGGCCTTTTCTATCTTTGAGCGCACATGACGCATATCCAGTGGTACATCGTTGAAATTCCCAGGATTTCTCTGAAATGGATGTCAAATGAAAAGAGACAAAGGTGGCAAAGATATCGACGAACATTTGCTTCGAGGACCAATCGGTCTAAAGTATCGCTAGCCCATTTCAGGTTCATAGCAGGCGTCGAAAAGTCCTCGCAAGATATTTTGACAAATCCTTCCCCCCAAGGCGCATCCTTCTGAACACCTGCATCGGTAGGAGGATTGGGTGTCCATCTTGGACCTGCCAAGAGTTTTAACTTATGAATGGCAGATGCACTCCGCAAGGGAAGTTCGTCAACAGCCACGACGACGACACGCTTGGCGGTCGCTGGGTGCTCTTCTCCTGCATAGTCCAAAGAGCGAACAATGAGAGGCGTTTCTGGCGTTGGTGGAATGTATGGTTTGCGGTATGCTGTACAGAGTGTCAAATTTCGTGCCAAGGTATGCAAATTACGGTATATTCACCGACGAGTTTAGGCATTTCGTGTTCTATGAGCCTCAAGTAGTATAGAACACGGCGCTGCTCCCGCAGCATAAGATGTCCTGCTGAGGACGTATCATCATCGTCAAAGTCATCTTCAAGCAAGTCGAAGGCTTGGTCTGCGGTGAGTTTCTCCTCCGGCTTTGCGCGTCGTGCGAGGGCGGGTGAGGAGGCAGAGAAAAGACGAAGTGATGATGCAGAGGGAATTGGATGGCGGGAGAAGACGCGGGGACGTGCTAGGCGGGCAAGACACGACGCCATTTTGTCCAAACGACGACTTTTGCAAAATCCGTGACAAACGCCGATGAGGCCAAAACAACCACAACTAACATGACCCCGAATCTTGATTAGATCCACCAGCATCAACCATGGTCGTGAGTCGCACCAATAGCGCCTTATGTGTGTATTGTACTCAGCTTCATTCTCCAGCTTCTCAAGTTATCAATACAGGCTGAACTAGAGAATATTTCTGAACTGCAGCCCGTTTCAGAAGACTTTGAATATTTCTTTAAAGTCCCAATAATATCATCAACTTCAAATGCCTTCGATTCTCATATTCTCTTCCATAGGTGAAGTGTAATAGCTGTCATGAAGTTCACCCCAAGTTTGTTTCTATGAATCGTAACGTATGACTCCTGCTCTTCTTCTGATCAATCACCCTGGAACATAACTACTCTTTCAAGGAAGAACGTGAGGTTACAGGCGGAAAAGGCAGCACAGCAAACTTCGTGTGGCGTTGTGGGATGTGTGCGTCTGCAACCGAATCTATCCTTCCTCGCTAGTGCCTATCTTTACTCCCTAGGCAAGCGCGAAAGTTCCGCCAAATTTGATTCTACCCCTATCCAACCTTACAGCTCCGAAAATGGCCAGCTAGCGCCACTGCTTGTGATTGAGTGTCGAGGGCTGGAATTCATTGGCTTTGATCCAAGAGTATGTAGGTCTTTGTGCACGAGCTCGATTGTCGTTCTCAGTCGGCCTTTAGGGTATATGGAAATGTAAAGGATCAAATGGATCGGTCTTCACTGACGTTGATCTGGGCGAAGGTGATTGGAATGACTATGACGAGAAGGTATGCTGAGCTATTTGATATTCGATATACTACTTGAACATGATTTCTCCCCATATGTAGGCTGCGCTCCCCGTTGGTATTACGGATTTCAAGAGCGAGTGGAGCCGAGCGTGATCCCAGCTAGACTTGAATCAGATATGTCAGCTCCTATTTTTTGCCAAATGGGCCGGGGAATCATGACTTGCACCTTTGTGCGTATGGCTTTTGATTGATTGGATAGAGCGCCATGCTGTCCCCAAAGATTATTTACCTCAATCAGTTATACCTTTCGGTGACGATGGCCAGGCATCCAGAGAGTCGCACAGAACCAAAAAACCGAGCTGAGATCCAGCTGTAAGTACATGCACCCTATTTTAAGAATAAGAACAAAACCCGGGAAAGTCCTTGCAAATTTCGAAAAGGAAGCAAAAAGGAGTAGATTACACAAGGACTCGGGCCGAATCCTGTAACAATGAAGGTCGTGGGTATTAGGACATTAGATTGCTACAGATGTGAGGATAGCGTAGAGGCTATAATGGTGAATGGTATGGAGTTCAAAGAAATGTGAGACGTAAGTTGGATACCTAGACATGTGAATGATGGATGCGAGATGAGTACATGTGGGGTAGATGAGTATTATTATGGATTCAATCCAACTTAGAAGTCCGTGAAAACCCAATCCGGTGGGAGAACGAGATATGGATGCTTCCGGAGCTCGGTCGCAGAAGGTCGTTCGTCGGGGTTACTTTTCTCACCATTCAGACAAGTTTCGCAGGCTGTAAAGATGGTGCACTCACATGGCAAAGCATTTTCGCCTGAAATCATCAGCAAGCCCAGACAGGTGAACTTCTGGGGGAACAGGAGGAGGTTGTTTTGATTGATATAGCTAGAATGAATGATCAGCGATTGGCAACGAAAGCTCAGGGAGTACAGCCGTAAACATACCTTGAACATCACAGCGACTACTTCATCACCCGTCCAAGGGCGTGAACCTGCCCACATTTCCAGCACGACACAGCCTACACTCCAGATGTCGGCTTTGAAATTATAGCCCTTCTTCTGCGTATTGATGACCTCAGGAGCCATCCAGAAAACAGTACCTTGCATGGCCGTAAAAGCCCCTCCGCTGGCATCGTCTGTTCTTTTGGATATACCAAAATCGGAAATCTTGCACACTCCGGACATTTCGACAAGAATGTTATCCGCCTTCAAATCCTGCAAATATTGTGAGAATCATATAGAACCACTAGGTGTATTCATACCCGATGGAGAATGCCTCTGGAATGGAGGTACGCCAGACCATCCAGAATTTGTCCCGTAAAGGACTTTGTGACCTCTTCGGAAAACTTGCCGTGCTTCAAAAGGCAGCTTCCAATAGACCCGCCAGGGACGTATTCCAGGAAGCTGACAGGCCGAGGTTAAGGGGCTTGTTGATATAACGGGCGACAAGTGACTCACATGCTTAAATTTTCTGGTGTTTCTTCAAAACCAAGGTATTGCACGATGTTGGGATGATCAAGATCCTTTAACGTTTCGCTTTCCATTTTAAGAGCTTGTACGACATTGTTTTGTCGCGAATCGCTCTTGTCGCTAGCGGTTCGGGGTAATTCAACTTGCTTGACAGCAATCATTTCTCCGGTTGTTGCATTGAGCGCAAGATAGACTCTTCCATAAGTTCCTCTACCAATCAACTCCCCTCTAACCCATTTAAACGTAGCTGTATCTGTATTCATCAGTAAAGAACGCCGGTTGATCTGCACGTAAGAACTCACTGCCATTGGAAGGAGAGTCCGGTGCTGGATGACCTAGCGACAGGGGCATCTTTCCCTGCGCAGGGGTGACTTCCTCCAGCTTGCTTCCCCACAACTTGGTGCTACGCTTCCTGGAAACATTTGAATAAGAAGCAGCGTCTCCGCGCGAAGACCGGTCTATAAGTCTCTTGTGCTCCTCGGCGACAATGCGAATCGACTTTTTGTTTCGCATGCGTGCTCTTTCTTTCTCTGGCAGCACAGGAGTGGGATGAACAAGTACTGCTGGTTCCACCGCCGTTGGGGAGGTCCCGCCAGAGCTGGCCTCGATCACCGGTTTATCAAGATCGTGTTCGGGGAAGAACTCTTCGAGACGCTCATACACATCTTCGGGAGGGGGACGCGTGGCCCATGTTGAGCTCTGTCGATCTGTAAAAGTGCTGCCTCTTGAGCTCTTTGATGGGCCGACAGGAGGACGTCTTTGTGGCTGGACTGAAAGATGAGAGTCAGGCTGCAACGGAGTAACCGGCCGACGAGACGGGGGCGGAGGAGGAGCAAAGGACAGTTGTTGGGAGTTATGCAAAGTCGAGCTGGAAGAAGACGAGCTGGCGGTTTCAATCTGCACTTTCAAAGGCGGGCGCAAAATGGACTTTGGTCTCTCAGATTCGGCTGTCGGACGCTTCTTCCAAATGGACGTCCCATAGTCATCGTCAAAATCGATTTCCGACTCGTAGTTGTTGAGGAATGTCGACTCGGTTGTTGTTGAAGGAGAAGAAGCATCGTCTTGTCTTTCAATTCTCCCATTCTCTTGTCCACGCGATGCAATGATGGTTCCTTCAGAGGAACTGTTCAGTGTAGCGGCGAACCATTGTTGAACCTCTGGTCGCAAGGTCGATTCTGCACTGAGATGCAATTCATGTGTACCATTGACCTTGCTGTCCGACGTCGACGGCCGCGAAGAACTGCTTTTATCTCGATTCGGATATAGTGGGCTGATTGGTGTGCGTGGTGGTGTCGAGTAGGAAGTCTCAGCTCCACTGTGCACATCTGACGATCTATCTGATCGGTTTGAATGTATGTTTTCCAGCCGAGAAGCAGACTGATGGTGACGACCAGGAGAGATGGCACGTGGGGATCGAATGTTGTCTCCTGATTCGGCTGCATTATATGTGGGTGATTGAATACGATGATGTCTACGTATTGGGGAGGTCGTGGAATCTCCCAATGCAGACTGAGGACGGGGGTATGGATCTTGGCTAGGTGAAACGAGATTGTAGGGCGTAACGCGGGGGTTGTGAGCATCTCGCCCCAAGTCGATAGTGCTGCTGTGCAAAGATCCTTGGACAGGTAAAGGTCGTACAGTAGGTCGAGAGTCATATGATTTGGGAAGCCCTGGGGAGTATGAAGTATATGATGGAATGGGGAGGCCTTGAGGCGTCGGTCGGCTCATAGGTAGCGGATGTGGAGCACGTCGTGTTGTGGCTGGCTGCAAAGTGGCTGGATGGTTGATTGCACGGAGGTTGTCCACGCTTTTACTGCCTTTTACCAAGCGGTTCCAGTGGCTGGTCGAGGAGGGAAGTCTCGGCTCCCTCGGCTCTCCCCTCCAAGCGAAAAGTTTTGAGGGGAGAGGGACACCTGCGGAAGGACGTGAAGCTGGTGGACGTATCTCACGTACCTCGCGCACCTCACGGGCGGGCGTAGGAACTGGAGGGGGATGTCGAGGAGGGACGGGAAGGGCAAGCGGGCGGCCAGTAAAGGGAGAGGTCACTCTGTGACGGGGCTGAGACGGTCGAGCGCTGGGTTGAGAGGTCTCTTGCGTGGGAGGTGAAAGGTCCTGTTGAGATGCTACGACTACCCACGTAGGGTCTTCTTCAAATGCATATCGGTTCCGTCTATCTTTCGAGGGAGAAAGGCTCTCTTTCGAGGGTTGTGGCCTAAGTCTACCTCCAAGGGCACGTTGTCGGGTCCTGAACTGCCTTTCCACGTCGCCGTACTGTTGTTCCGAGGCTCGCAAAGCTTGCTCGCGTTCAGCTGCGGCATCAGAACCCGCGCGACCATGTGATATATGTACTGGAGATGAAGAAGCGGTTTCTTCGGTAGTAAAGGTCGGCCGATTAGGCAGCGGTGCAGCATTGAGTTGCCTGAGCTCGGCATTATTAAGCTCAGGGCGAGAGGTCTCGACTGGAGGTGAAGAATTCAGCCTCGAAGGACGGAGGTGTGGCGAGCCGGGTCGTGGGAGTGCGTTGGGCCTACGAGCATGCCGAGGGGAGGGAGGAGGATGGGGAGGAGAAGGGAGTGGATGAGGTGGGGGAGGCGGCTTGCGGTCACGATCAGGATTATCTAGATCGGCTTCATATCCGCCTGCACTTTCCATTATATGCTGGTCATTTGCAGAAGAAACACTTTCTTGTCGTGAGCGGCGTTTCGGTCGCAAAGGGCCAGGACTAGAGTTGAATGATGGCAATACTGGTAGGGGCTGAGATGGAGCTGTGGGAGAATCAGAGCGCTTGGGTTGGCGGGGTTGCTCGTGAACGAGAGCCAAAGAATCTGTGACGAAAAACTTGAGCGATCCTTTCGAGTCGCCCTTGTCGCGGCAGTAGGCAAATAGCTTTTCGTCGGTGAAAGGCTCTCCCAGGGCATAGACTCCCATTTCGGTCTGGTAGATGGCGAATCGTGATTTTTCATCGTCACGGATGTTGAGCTGTCGAGGGTAAGATTGGGGGGATGGACAAGAGGACTAGATGGGCGAACCTTGTTGAAAATGCGCTCACGAATGAAAGCGGCATTGGGAGCACCGCTGATATCGACTGTGACGTACCAGTCGGAGTCCGCGGTTACGACGATAAGGGTCTTGCCGGCGAGAGATTCGGGAGTCGGCATGCCTGGAGACTGTTTGGAAAAGATGAGTAGAGGAAAAGAAGGAGAAGATGGATTGTACCGTGCGGGGTCGCCTTGGAGGGCTGCCTACTAGAGGGCGATTGTTGCGGAAGGGGGATCTAAGGGTCTGAATGAGTCTGCCTGTGCGAGAGGTTGGACCAACGTGGTCGGGGACATCGTGGACGAGATCAAGAGGGACGGACTCTTCTGCTGCAGGGGAGCTGGCGGACTCTGAGGGCGAGGAATTGGAGGAAGAGTGATGAGGGAGATGTGTGGTGAGCGCAGGGGGCGGGGGACAGGGCACGGGTGGACGGATTGGGCGGAGGAGATACGGGGCGGGCTTGTCGTCGTCGGAGTCGTCGTCGCCGGGGTTTGCGACGAAGAGCACGCGCGGACGACGGACGGCCTTGGTGTCGTCGGACATGGGGGAAGGAGCTCGAGGACGGCGGCACGAACGAGCCCAGAGCTGGCTGACAAACACGCACAACTTGTAATTCCATCAATCTACAGTACGCTACGCCATCTTGGGAAACTCCGTCTTCTCCCACAGCAGCTCCTCTCCCCACCCAAGCAGCTTCAGCACGCCCCCCAGCTTCACCTCCTTCCCCTGGCTCAGGCTCTCCAGCATCGCCCCGTTCACCTCGCCCGCCATCTTCATCCGCTGCCCAGCACTCAGCAACTCCCCTATCGACCCCGGCGCATCCGTCCCCTGAAACGCCAGCAGCGTCATTGTTCGCTCCAGCTCTGACAGAAACTCAGGACTCTCTTCCCCACGAGGCGCCAGCTCCGACTGCGCAAACTCCAGCGCCTCCGCTATCCGCCCTTGCCGTATGTATTCAATCAATTTCTGCTGTTGTAAATGGAAATAGAGTGCAGGATTCGTATCTAGTATCTATAATGCGACCAGTCAGCTTCTAGTCGTAATGGCCATCCAGCCGAGAGTCAATATCATATTGAAGACTGAAGTTTTTGGTTGAGTCTCATCACCGGCCCCATCAGGGCCTGAGAGTGGTGCATGAATCGTTTTTAATCCTTTGACTCTGGCTTCCCAGCCATAAACCGCGCGCTCACCTCGGGGTTCAGGTCATTCACTCTCGTAATCGCATCATCAATGTCTCCTCGCTGCAGGGCCTCGCGAATGTTCATCCGGCTCTCGATGCTCTCGAAATCAACCGGCGGTGCAATATCAGCCTCCTGGCTAAACGCCTCAGCTGCGCCCTTGTAGCCCTCGATCACAAGGTAATCCATGATCAGGCGGTTCAAGTCACTGCCAGTAACCCAGTCAGTATTCAGACCAGAATTCAAAAACAAAACAGAAAAATGTATCAGATAATACATGCAATTAGTTTAACTCTTCACTGATCATTCAGAGAGATTCCCAATTGTGGTTCATCCTCGAAGACAACAATGTTGAAACAAACTCACCTCTTGGTGACCTGCACTTCGTGAAGGTGACGATCCCATTCACCCCGCTCGATGACTGGTTTGGGGGGCTAGAACAGCGGCATTAGGTGAATGGATGGATAAAGGGGTAGAGAACAGCAACTGACCATAGGTGTATTCGAAGAAAAAATTCCAATTTATGCCCCACCAGAACTGAAGTTTAGGGCAAGCTTTCTGATCACGTGCTCATGGTCACTGCTGTTACTGTGCCATAATACCGCCAATGCTGTAAGCTGCTGTGAACGGATGTAAATGCATATTTAAATAGGACATGGCATGGTATGTTTTCCCGCCATTTCTAAAGCCAGAAAACTGGCAGCTCAAACATGTACGCATTTTGATCTACTGCTACAAATCTTCCCTGTCCCTGTTTAAGGCATATCATGCACCTTCCTACTTGAATATTCCTTAATCACGCAAAAGCATCATGAACCAAAGTCACCCAACCGGAAACGTTCATGGTAGTCATCTAGATAATCTGTTTGTCCGAGAATTCGAATCCTTATAAGGCAGTCCTTCGCAGACCTTCGCAATTATTTTTACAGCTCTTCATGAGGACAGCAGCGCACCGTGGCAGCATCCGGCTCACCTGGTAAGCATATGACAATGAAGGATGTATTGGTGCAATGAACCGAGTTGGTTTTGAGTTTACCAGTATAAACTGTATCATTCCGTGACATGAACCATTAATATTTCCCTTTTCCAAGAATAGTTCCAAAGTTCGTAAAACCGGGTGGCAAGAAGAATTGCATTTAGGACCCAGGTCCAGAGTTGATCCGTCCCCGAACACCCTTTCTTCGAGTCGGCAATGACATTTGAAATGCGATATATCCGTCATGACATTTACGGGGACAGGGATGGACAGGGTCAATCAGTGGATCTGAGATCAGGCTCACGCCTCGCGAGTCGCCAACACCACACGCGAATCAGTATAAACCTGGAAGGACCGTCTTCAACTTGTACAATTTGTGAAGTGGTGTCTCAACCAACGATCAGAAAATGAAAGCCAGAATATCTCTCCGGTTCTTCACGTTCGAAGCCAGACTTCGTGGTCAGATCCGAGGTAGTTTGTTGTTGCCCATGGTCTGAAAGCCACATGACATTGTCTGCTTAACGAGTTGCAGTAGGTAATGTCCTAACGAGAAGAATTCTGAATTAGATGAGTGATGTTATATTGTTCGCAGAAACGGCTGTATACCTGACTATCTTCGTAAAGAGGGTGTTCCTTGAGTGAATGGACGCATGGGTCAGGTGGCCTAACTTGCATTCATCAACGTCATAAAATGTTGGTAAACTGCCCGCCGAACGTAACCGAATACGATCAAGGCAGCTGTTTTGGTAGTGCTTTCTGCGCCAATAATGGCAATCCTCTTTGAGTCTGGTTCCCCGTTTCGACACAA